>ML800453.1:106569-166534 GCA_009831015.1 Picea engelmannii | reverse complement strand
ATATGGAAGTGGCATGGTAGGTGATTTCGAGATAGATTGGCTATGCATTCTGCTTTATCTGAGTTTTCTACTTTTTCTTATATGTGTGTGTGTGTGTGTGTGTGTGTGTGTGGAGGGGGGGAGTGTTATAGAGTTATTTTCCACCTAATAATTAGGTCATTATCACCTAAAGATCACCTAATCACTAGGTCATTATCCCCTAGAAACCCCTCATTTTAACCCTTAAAACGTACTGTTTTTTCCATGAGTTTACAGCCAATTTATCACTTGGTCACCCTTTTCCTTCACTAAGGGTGTGACCAAAAGGGTTGGTCGCTCCTTTTGGCCTACCAGGGAGCGACCAATCGCTCTGTCTATGTGTCAAGGGAGCGACCAATTTTAGAAGCTCTTATTTTTGGATTTGGTTTCGATGGATAAGACCTCCCACTAATTTCTCGGGGTTTATCCTCGAGAAGGCTTCCATTATGAGCTCAAGAATATTATCCTAATAACTATATGGATTTATCCCTAAAGCCCTATAAGAACCAATCCATTTCCCATGGAAAAGGAGGACGAAAGAGCTAGCAAAGTTACTCTAGTGATTTGGTTGCAAGACTTGGGCAAGGAGCTTGGAAGGAGGCCATCTCTTCAGTCTACATCTGTAAGTTTTAATATTGATTCTTTGATTAATAGAAGACATAATGTATGTTTCCCTCTATCTAATTGTTCATATAAGTTTATGTATTCATTGGTAGAGAATTCGTATAATTATGTGTTATGATGTATTATTAGATATGTCGTCAATCCATGCATGATTGCTTTCATCTTTGGGAGGTTTTTGTCTTAATTTGTTGTTTTCATGTATGAATCAGATCTTGGAACATCCTTAGTTTATGTCTGTATTCCTGTCTTAGGTGTTGGTAGAACCTAAGGGAGCTCATCTCCTCCAGGGCTCAAAATCCCTACAACAGATTGGTAACCATATTGGGGATTTATTCTCCATTTATTAATCCTCTTAGATTGTTGAATTTTTTAATCTTATTTCTAGATATCTCTGCCCTTTTAAGTGCTCTTGTTCCATCCCAATCATTGTCTTGTTCTTTTCTGAGTCTAGTTGAAGAAATCTATATCCCAGATCTGTCAAATCTCATCCAAATCCACCCTTTTTCCTAGGTTCAGTCACCCTTTCCCCGTGTAAACAGAGCGGCCAACCCTTTATGGTCGCCCTTTTTTCTCTATACGGGAGAGACCATCGATCCTCCTAGGTTAACCAGGAGCGACCAGACCTTTTGGTCGCCCTTTCTCCCTTCACAGAGAGAGATCAGTCACTCTGTCTCCCTTTTCAGGGAGCGACCATTATCCTAAGACCCCTTTTTGAAGACTTTTTCTTCAAAATACTCAATCATATCTATTTTTTGTAGCCCTCTTCAACACTCCAGATCCACCTTAGATCTACCTTAGATTCCTTGCAGTGAAATTTTTTTCATTTTTTCTTAAAAAAAATTCCTCTCTTTCTGTATGCCACTCATATGTCATCTTATTGAACTTCTTGTTGCATTGGTCTAACCAGACCTCTTTGCCTTGACCTCATCAAGTAGTCCATAGATCCTTGGCATCTCCTTGAGAGATTGTTTGGAGAAATTTATCTTTGATTGTTTTCCCATTCTTGCTTTGATTGCTTCGAGTGTTGATTGCTTTTCAATCATTTGGAAGACTTTTTTTAGTTTTGAAGCCTTGAGTTTTGCATGTTTCAATTTGGAATCTTCATTTTCTTCCTTCTTATCTACTTTTTAGTGCATTACAAATTGTAGATTGAAAGAAAAGAAATATAAGGAATTCCTTTCAAATTGCATTTACTTGAAAAGAAAAAGAGAAAGCATAAACTTTTATCGAATTGTTTTCAAAAGTAGCTTAGGAAAGTTGTTTTCTTTCAGATTGCAAAAACTTCACTTCATCGTTTGGCATTGTTGTCCTTTTCATTGAAAATAAAATTAAGATTTCATGGTGTTGAAGTGCTTAGTTCTCATTATAAATGAGTAAATAATTTCCCTCCCTACTTTAGCTAGCTTTCATCGAAAAGGAATTATTGCATTGCATAATTCTTTGCACCTTTTGGAGTCAAGTCCTTTACACATCACCAATTTCACTACCGCACCCTCGAGTAAACCAACAACCATAAAATCAAGCGCTTAATAAAAATGATCTAGCAACATTTCTTTTTAGGGCGTGTACATCAACAGTAGATTAGGATAGAGATTTGGAATAGGATGTGAGGTGAACTCTCCAAAGCAACTAAAACCAACTTAGAATCTTGCGATAGGGAGAGAAAATCCAATTTCTGCATAAGCATAGCCAAGACCCCCCTCTCACATAGGGGCTAAACACAAGGTCACGTCCGAGAGAGAAGTGAAGATTATTTCCCCTCCAAGGTTTAACCAAACGTAGTGGAATGTTAGTATATTGGGTTTTCTTCTTGAGAATCGAGTGTTTTCATTTAGTCTTAGAACTTCGTGAATCACAAATCCATCTGGGGTCCTATGGAGATTTTTCCAGACCCCTTGTTCTGACTCCTCTTGGATAATTTTAGACTTGATATTGTGCCCATACTTTCGGACCCAATTGTCAATTGTATCCACCCGGAGGCTGAATGTGAGTTGGTGACCTTAGTTCCCATAATATTTAGGGTATTTACACAAGGTTACAGTGAAGGGGAGTCTTCATTGTACCTGGGTCAGACATTGGTCAAACTCACTCGGGCTCCTTGGAGGGTCACATGTGGTTCTCATTGTAAGGGGACTTGCACCAGGGTGTAAGTCCTTTAAGCAGGTCGCCAACATAACTGATCCACCTGCTCATCCTATCCCCTTCTCACGTGTTCCTGTGATGTTGGATTTCATCACCAACTAGTACGTTTATTATGAGAAGTTATTGGTTTGTTTGGTTTGCTTTCTAGATTTTCTAGTGCATGATGTTTGTTTTACTAGTGAACCTTAGGGTTGAGTTTGCATCTATGGCGTCGGTCCCTGCGCATACCAATGAAGGAATCCATTTTCTGGGCATACCATTTGTTTCTCCTTTTGCAAGACACATTTGTCCACCTTACATTGAGACTTTGACTCTTCCTGGTCTCATGATTGGGTTATCGGTTTGGTTGTTTTCCACTTCGGTGAACATAAATGCTCCTAGTGCTTCATATGTAAACACTCCACCCCAGGATCATCAACCTCATGTCTATCCTTTGCCTTCTTCGCCCATAGGGTCTCTTTCATGTTCTTCTTATTCACCTAGTGAAATCTCTACAGCTAGTAACCAAGTGGATAAGAAGAAGAAGAAACGAAAGATTAAGAAGAAGAAAAACAAGAAAGAAGGAAAGCTTCCAACCACTACAGGACATGTTGGAAGTGATCATCCAGCCTCTAGGCATCATGCTGGGAGTGTTGATGGTGTTGTCACGTCTAAAAATCGCAAGCCCGAATTCCCTTGCAGGATTTGCAAGGGTGATCACCTTCTCAAGGATTGCCTTGGTATTCCAAAGGTTGTAGAAGTGTGGTCTCAGGTTTCTTCTCAATCTGCGTCATCAGCCACTCCATGTCACACTATTGGAAACCCATCGACTAGTAATCATGTTGGAAATAAGAAGGGTAAATTCAAATTTCCTTGATTGTTATTTAAGGAGATACATCATACCTACCTTTTTCCCCACATGGATGAAGCTTCATATCTATTGAAAAAAATTTCTAATGTTCAACAACAAGTTACCATAAACTCTCTCCCAACCTGCCATTAGTTGATGAATTGATTAATCTGGTTCCCTAATCAGTTAATCCAGTTGATCAAGTGATCAATTTGATTTCATCCTTAGTTTATCTAGTTGACAAAGTGATCGATTTGATCCCATAATCGGTCGATCCCACTCTTCCATTGAAGAGTGAAACCCAAATGGTCGATCCAATCCCATCATCAGTAGATCCCACTCTTCCATCAAAGATTTAAACCCAAGTGGTTGATCTGGTACCCCGATCAATCGATCCCACTCCTCCTTTGAAGAGTGAGGATGTCTCTCTGGTCTTTCTTGTTACTATGGATTCCTCCGGACAAGGGGGAATTCCACCCATTCCAACGACACCCCCTCCAAGAAATGCAATTACCATTGATTGGAATTTTCTAACAAAACCTTGTCTCCCTTCTTATGTGCCTTTTCAAATCATTGTCCAAGTTTGTGGTAGGCATATTCCTAACACTATAATATATGAAGGAGTTTATGTTAGCATCATATCCTCAAATGCTTGGCAAGCTCTTGGTTCACCTCAGCTTGCGTCGGTGACTCAGAATCTGTTGGCTTTCAACAAAAGGGTTAGTCAACCTTTAGGGATCCTCCCTCAGTTTCCTATTACTTTGGGGGGGGGAATGGTCTGAATTGATGTGATGGTAGTCCACAAACCCTTGGACTTTAATTTACTCCTTGGGTGAGATTATGTTTACGCCATGAAAGATTTTGTGTCCACACTCTTTCGAGTGATATGTTTCCCTCATAATGGAAACATAGTAACCATAGATCATCTTTCATTCATTGGCCCTCATATGATGGCCAACCATTCGACTTCCCTGAATGGTCCTTATATGCCAGCATCATCTGCCCCGCCGCAGGTCAATTATGTAGCAACTTATCCCATGCATTCAACTCCGAATGAGAAGGAATATCTCCCTTCTTTTGACTTAAATCTGATAGTTGACATGGTGATCTCTTCAATAGGGATTTTAGATCCTGGTCTCCCTACCCATATTGTGCCCCTCGACATGTATTCCTTCAATAGTGTTGTTCTTTCATCTAGCAAAGATCTCTTGGAAGCCATGATCAAGATTTTTCCCTTGACATGTATTCCTTTCAAAGTATTATCCTCTTGGAAGCCATGATCGAGATGATAGCTATGATTAGGGTTCCCATTTTTGTGTCAAGCTCATTAAAAAATGAAATAGAGGTCTGGGGATCCAAACCAGCAAAGAGCATGGTTTATTTTTTATTTCAAGCTCGTTAAAAAATGAAACCGATCATTGAGCATAGTTCTTTTCCTATGTCAAGCTCGTTAAAAAATGAAACAGACCCTTATGAGCATAGTTGTTTTCATGTGTCAATATCATTAAAAAATGAGACAAACCCTTATGAGCATAGTTATTATCCTATGTCAAGCTCGTTAAAAAATGAAATAGTCGCTCCTCCTGTTGAGTCGAGTCTTCCATTGAAACTCATAGTTGAACCTTCATTCCATCCACCTAGGTTAGTTGATCCTTCTTCTTCCCTCTTTGGTGAGCCTTTTTCCTATTACTAACCAGGAGTCTATTGGGTATAGAAATTGGCGATGGGACAAGAGTCGGTGGATGAAACAAAGCTTGGGGGGTATGTCTCCAGCCTTTGATTGTCATTCTAGAGTTAAGCCACTAACTTCTCAAGCTGGGGGGGGCATACCAACCACCTACCTTTGGACTCTACATTGGGAAGTCTCAAGCACGGTTAGTTCTCTATTTTAAGCTCATTAAAACAATGAAACAAGTTCTCGGCATAGTTTTTCTAGTTTCAAGCTCGCGAAAAAATGAAACATACCCAAGCATAGTTTTACTTTGTTTCAAGCTTGTGTAAAAATGAAACCAATCTCAAGCTTAGTCTTTGTCCTTTCTTGTGCTCGTAAATACATGAGAATAGGTTACCAATATTAGTATTTGTTCTTTTCATGCTCTTTAATACATGAGAATAGTTTACCGAGTCTACTTTATCTCTTTTTCAGACTTGCAAAATTTATATGAAAAAAGAATTCTTTGGAGTCTCCTTTAAGCTCTTTTCAGACTCTCTAAACATGAAAAGATTCTCGGGTGAGATTGTTTCCTTTCACACTCATTAAAAGGTTATAAAGGCCATCTTTCAAGTGATATTTTACCTCTTTTTTGTCCTCATTAGACTGATTGCAAAAAAGGAATACTCTAGTCAAACATGATTAGAAGAGTTCTCCTATATATCGTTTTATACTTTTTCAGACCCTGGAGATTAACTCTATGAAAAGCTTCATTGTGGAGTCTTCTTTATGACCTTTTCAAACTCTCTAAATATGAAAAGGTCATCGATTTTCCCTTCTTTGTACTCGTTAAAATTTACATCGAAGGACCCACACCTAGGACCAAACCCTTCCTTCTTCAGGTTCGCTAAATATATGATGAGAGACTCATCGTAAGATGAGCTATATCAAGCATATGTTATCCTCCTCAAGCTCGTAAAACTAAAAAGAAGTACTCACCAATCATGGTGGGGAAATTTTAGAGGGTTCTTCCATCTTGTTATCTTCATTCTATGGCAGCAATTACTACCTTGAGTCACCCTTGAACAAGGCACATGTTCTATCATCATATATAACATTCAGGTTATCCATTCTCTCTTTGACCACCATTTCCATTGCGTGTCACGTTCCCCTAATAGGTCCATGACCAATGTTGTGGTATTCATCTCAGTTAATGTTGTCGATTCAATTTATTTGTCGTGCATACTTGTTCAAGGGAAGTTTACCTGCATCGTCCACCTGCAGTTCCTTTCAGCCTATTTATCTCAACCATCGATGTGTCAGTTGTGCTCCATTATTATGATTTTCACACCATCTATCATTACATGTTTCGTGTCGATTGATGGGGGATACATCATGGCCCTCCTTCGATTGATTTCACCATGTCAACTATAACTCATTATCTAGGATCGAAATCTAGAAACCCATCAGTACAGTGGGACTTGCAGACATCAGTGGCACATCTCCTTGCATTTCGACAATGGTTTTACATCATTGGCTCCAGTCGAATCAATATATGAGTGTTCGATGTCAACTCCTTTATTCACACTTTGTAGATTGTACTAGGTATCTTGGGTTCCATCATCATAATTAATGGATTCCCTCACGTTTGTTAACGATATACATTAATGACCAGTAATCAGACAATTTCTACCATGTTTAACTTCAACTCATTTATTCGCATGACATAGATTCATACCATCCGGATGTAGGAAGAAGACCTTAGGAAAGATCACACTTATGTTACATGATATTCTTTCCCAAGCTGCGATGGAGAATATTCATGAGCACTTCACAGATTTCTCAGTTATTGAGTCATCTCACTGATTTGTATGATTTGACATAGATCCACATTTGTACTTGGTTGTGGCTATGATTTCACTTACGTCTTGCATGGATCCACAATGTATAATTTTGTGGCCATGTTTGAGTCATGGTTAGTTCTTAATGGATCCACGGTGTATTTTGTTGTGACCATCATCCTATCACTTGTGTTATGCATGGATATGCAGTGTATTTATGGCAGCTATGCTTTTGTCTTTCTTATCGAACATGGGTATGCCTGTCTTAGGGATCATTTTCCGTAGGAATGGCGATGCTCTTCTCCAATATTCTTTGCCCAAGGCTCTGCGACTTGATTTATAAAGTGTTTAGGCCATCATACACCTCTTCTAACCTCACAATTTAGGGGGAATCTGTTATAGAGTTATTTTCCACCTAATCATTAGGTCACTATCACCTAAAGATCACCTAATCACTAGGTCATTATCCCCTAGAAACCCCTCATTTTAACCCTTAAAACCTATGTTATAGAGTTATTTTCCACCTATTAATTAGGTCATTATCACCTAAAGATCACCTAATCACTAGGTCATTATCCCCTAGAAACCCCTCATTTTAACCCTTAAAACCTACCACTTTTTCCCCGAGTTTCTAGCCAATTTCCCACCTGGTCGCCATTTTCCTTATTTAAGGGTGCAACCAAAAGGGTTGGTCGCTCCTTTTGGCCTGCCAGGGAGCGACCAAGTCTAGAAGCTCCTATTTTTGGATTTGGTTTCAATGGATAAGACCTCCCACTGATTTCTCAGGGTTTAGCCTCGAGAAGGCTTCCACTATGAGCTCAAGAATCTTATCCTAATAACTATATGGCCTTATCCCCAAATCCCTATTCGAACCAAGCCATTTCCCATGGAAAAGGAGGAGGAAAGAGTTAGCAAAGTTACTAGGGTGATTTGGTTACAAGACTTGGGCAAGGAGCTTGGAAGGAGGCCATCTCTTCAGTCTACATCTGTAAGTTGTAATATCGCTTCTTTGATTAATAGAAGACATATTGGATGTTTCCCTTTATCTAATTGTTCATATAAGTTTATGTATTCATCGGTAGAGAATTAGTATAATTATGTGTTATGATATACTATTAGATATGTTTTCAATCCATGCATGATTGCTTTGATCTTTGGGAGGTTTTTGTCTTATTTGGTTGTTTTCATGTATGAATCAAATCTAGGAACATCCTTAGTTTATGTCTCTATTCATGTCTTAGGCATTGGTAGAACCTAAGGAAGCTCATCTCCTAGGGAGCTAAAAATCCCTACAACAGGGGGGGTGTTAGGCATAATATAGTTTGTGGATGATAAATGTTCGTGGGAAAAACAAAAATAAAGGAAGCCCAGACAATTTTGATAATTTTTTATTTCTACGTGTAAGCCTCGCAGTGATTATTATTATTGAAGGTAAGTCACAAATCTTCCTTCTCAATAAAAGAATAGAAATACCACAACACATCAGTATAATCCTTTGTTTCCTAAGGGACTCACTTCCACCCAAATACCTTGGATATGCAGAATCCATTGTTTCTTCTACCCGCATATCGATGATATAGTCATTTACTACCCCTCCTTAATTATGATTACTACTAAATTCAAATAGTGAGCATCGAAGTATTCGCATCTAACATCCTACTAACTGATTAGAGTCTAATATTAGGCTATGATTAGTAGTTACTAAACCTAGACTATGGTTTTACTATCAACAATTAATAAGTTTTGTTAATTAACTTAGCTTGATATAGTTATATAAGTTTAATACTATTTTTTAGATATATATATATATATATATATATATATATATATATATATACAACACAGTGTGTTGTCATTTACTATTCTAAAAGATATATTTATAAAGATACATAGAACCGTGTGTTGTCATTACTATTTATAAAAGAATCAACGCAATTACAAGATACTAACTTAAATTAAGATGTCATAGATTGCATGAACATATTGTCTATTGTTACTATAATTTTTATTACTTGGCTAGTTGGTAATTAAAATGGAGAGATATCAGTATTAACATTGGATATGTGGAAGTCATGGATAGAGGGGACTGATTCGGAAGTGATATGATGCGCTCGCTCAAGTTCTAAGACTAGGGTTCGCTCTCAGCCGCCGCCCCCTCCCTCTCCGACCACCTCCTTTCAAAAGCTCGTCGTAGCCTGCAGTAAGAAGCCTCCACCTTAAGACCCCCCAAGCTTCATTAAGAGACTAGACACCGTCTCGGAGATCGATCTTCCCCCCGATCACCAAATGAAGGTCGCAATTTCCCTCTCAAAACGAGGCCTGGTAGGTCAATTCATGGGACTCTGGCCCTCAGCCATAACCACAGACAACTGGATTCAAAGAAACTGGAGGCCGCTGATAACAAATAGTGTCACGTGCTACGCGGTGGGAAGAGGGTATTTTATCTTCGAATTTATTTCCCAGGAGGACAAAGATCTAATCTTTAGAAATGGACTGTACTTCATGGGCACCCGAGGGATCTATTTGAATCGTTGAACCCCAAGCTTTGATCCAGCCTCTGAAGTGCCCAAAGATGTCCCCGTCTGGGTTAGACTCCCGAATCTACCAATACACTACTGGAATCCCTCCTCGCTTCAAGAAATTGGAAATGGATTGGGACGTTACATCGACAGAGCGGACCCAAAAGACCAGTACTCCTGCACAAGGATATGTGTGGAAGTTGATCTAGAGGTAGGCCTACCAGAAGCGATAAAACTAAAAGTTGGGGATTGGAAACATTTTCAAAAGCTTGATTACGAATAGATTTTGTTCAAATGTAGAGGTTGTCATGAATACGGCCATTTCCAAAGAAACTACCCAAAAATCCTTAATATAGAGAAAGCAGGGGATGAAGGCTGGCAACAGGCTCGGAAAGGGAAATCCAAAACAAAAGGACCATGAAACAAAAAGACAGCCCCAACACAAGCCAAAAACCTAGGAAGCAAAGAGAAGGATAACAGCTTCAGTATCTTGGCTCGGGAAACTGACGATGAGACAGCAGAACCAAGTAAAGATGCCCAAGTGGAAGAAACAAGAGCAAATGGGGCCCCTAAAGACAGAGGAAATCAAATGATTATAGAAGAAGAGGAGCAAAACAAATCCCCTCAAAGGATGGAAGCAAGTCAAGGCATAGAGGAAGGGGAGATCTCATCAGGAAGAGACTCAGAAGGCACAAGCGAAGCTTGGGCCACCCCAAAGAAAACAGGAAGGGGCAAGAAAACCAAAAAAGCAAAAAGAGACCAAGAAACCTACAAAGACGTCCTAAAAGGATCACAGCCAACTATCAAGCAACTGATCAGCGTTCGGCACACTAGAAAGTAATCCAAAGCCTCCCAAGGAGGCCAATCCTCCCCCCAACGTAACTGATGAATCTAACCTCCTGGAATTGTAGGGGTTTTGGCAGCAAAAGAAAAGAGGAAGCACTCAAGGATATTATCAAAGCTTCGAAAGCAGACATCCTACTCCTCCAGCAGACCAATATGAGTCAGCAAGACTCCCTCAAAATTTCAATGAATGTTTGGAGAAACAGCCAAGGAATAGCTGAAAATGCCAGAGGCGCCTCAGGAGGGCTCTGCACTCTGTGGAACACCACCAACATAGATCTGATCAACTCAGACACATGCATGCACTGTATTCACACCAAACTCCTCCATAAATATTTGGGATATCTGGTAAGCCTCTTCAATATCTATGTACCGCAACATATAGAAGAAAAAAAACACTGCTGGGAAACCCTAAAAGACTTCTTACAGCACAATGAACTCGACAATATCATTTTAGGAGGGGATCTTAATGTAACCATGGCTCAGGAAGAAAAAAGAGGGGGAACCATCGTGAGAGACCCAGCTAGAGAATGGGTGGAAGATCTAATCTCAGCCTGGGATCTAGTAGATATTAAACCTGCCAAAGGCCTCTACACGTGGACTAATAAAAGGATAGGGCATGGGCATATTGCTACCAGGCTAGATAGATTCCTCATCCAAAGCACCTTCTTGTTAATGGGGCTCACCGCCGCCTCAGAGATCCTCACCCATAGTGTTTCAGATCACAAGCCCATCCACTTAGAAATCAAAACCGACCAAGTCCAAGGACCCATCCCTTTTAGATTTAACCCGACATGGATCCAAGACAAAGACTTTCTTCCTCTTGTTTCCAAAACTTGGACCAGTATTGTTAAGGGCTCAGTTTTTTATGTTTGGGAAGAGAAACTAAGAAGGCTAAAGACAGCTCTAAAATCCTGGGCAAAGGGCCAAGCAAACCCAATCACCTCTCACAAAGAAGCCCAAAAGCAACTCGAGATCCATCAGCTGGAAATGGAAAACAAAGAGATCACACAAGAGGGCCTACAACATGAGGACCGCCTTCAAAGAAAATGGCACAAAGCATGCAAAGAGGAAGAAAGCTACTGGAGGCAAAAATCTAGAAGCCTTTGGTTGAAAGAAGGCGATAAAAATACAAGATACTTCCATAAGCAAGCGGAGGCAAGGAAGCATTATAAAGTAGTGACAGAAATTCAGGTTCAAAATAACATAATCTCATATCCAAAGGGCATAAAACAAGCAACCTTTGAAGCACTCTACTCAAAACCACAAGGGACAGTCATAGACCCTCAGTGGTACCCTCTTTCCATTATTCCAAACCTCATTAAGGAGGACATCAACATTAGGTTGATCAAGGAAGTAATGCAGCAGGAAATAAAGGAGGCTCTGGACCAAATGAACCCAGACAAGGCCCCAGGCCCGGACGGTTTCACTGCCAGATTCTATCAACAGTGTTGGGATATAATAAAATCTGATCTCACCAAGATGGTCAGGAAATCGCAAACGAGTAGCAAATTAGGCGAGAGCACCAACTCAGCCTTCCTGGCGCTTATCCCGAAAGAGAAAGAAGCAGTCACCTTCAATCACTTCAGGCCAATCTCCCTCTACAACACAAGCTGTAAAATCCTCACCAAAGTTATTGCCAACATAATCAAAACAATCCTCCCTCTTATCATCCCAGAAAACCAAGGAGGATTCATCAAAGGTAGGCATATTGCAGATAACATCATCCTAGTTCAAGAGGCCCTTCACTCAAGTGTTCGGCGAAAAGACAAAGGTATGATAATAAAACTTGATCTTGCCAATGCCTTTGATAGAGTTAGACACAGCTTTTTATTCAAAGTAATGAGAAAGTTTGGTTTTGATCCGACCTTTGTAAAATGGATTAAAGCTTGTATTGGATCACCATGGATAGCCCCCATGGTGAATGGAAAAGTAACAAAGTTTTTCCAAGCCACCAGGGGCTTAAGGCAAGGGTTCCCCCTTTCACCCCTCCTCTACACAATCCAAGCTTCAGTTCTAAGCTATCAATTGGGAAACTCCCAAGTTCAAAACAGCCTTCAGGGGTTAAGAATCGCGCAAGGGGTGAAAGACATTAATCATGCACAATTCGCGGATGATACTCTGTTGTTGGGAGGTGCAAGCCCTATAATAGCAAAGAAGTTTAAGGAGGAGTTGGAGGCTTACACTGCAGTCTCAGGAAGTGAAATAAGCCAGGCCAAAAGAAAAATTTATGGATGGAATATTATGCCAAATGAAATGTTGGGAATTACAAGAGTTCTGGGGATGGAAGGACATACTAACTGGGAGGCTTTCAAATACCTGGGAATCCCTATTTTCAAATCTGCCCCAAGAGCCTCACATTGGAACCATTTGATTGACAATCTAAAAAATAAAATTACCTCCTGGGGGGTGAACTAGCTAAATATAGCAGGGAAAATTATCTTGATTGAAGCAGTTATGGCCAGCATACCCATCTATCAGAGCTCATTGCTTCTAGCCCCTGCCACCACAATTCAAAAAATCGAGGCACTGCAAAGACGTTTCCGGTGGGAAGGAGGAAAACAGACAAGAAGGAAAATGCATCTGATAAATTGGGAAAAAACCTCAAAACCTCTCATGGAAGGCGGCCTCAACTTCAAAAAAACCCAAGTTTAGAACCTGGCCTTGGGGGAAAAGTTTCTCTGGATGATTGTCACCAGGAAACCAACTTGGAGAAAATTGGCACTTTGAAAAAAATACTTTAGGGGGGCTAGGGAACGTTGCTTAGATTATCCCTGTAGGGAATCAAAGGGTTCCCCTATATTTTCCCTCTACAAAAAGGTCATGCCCCACTTCAATCCTCATCTCACCTAGGTGCCAAGAAATGGGAAGAAAGTTAAAATTTGGCAAGATTCAATCATGGGAGACCCCCCCTAGGACTGAGATAGGATCTGATGCATCTCAAGGACTGGATGGAAAGTCAAAACATAAACTCTCTCTTTGGCATCTCAATCTAGGGGAATGATAAGTACAAAACTTGGCAAGGGTGGGGAATGCTTAATAGACCCCCTGATTTAGAAAGGGAATGGAGCATCCTAAAGATCTGTCTTCAAGGGAAAGCCCCCATCAAAAAAAAAGGAAAGGATGAAAGAGGTTGGGGAGGGAACTCCAATCCCTACACCATAGCAGAAGGCTACTGCCTCATCGTAAACGTTCCCAATGTCCCACCCAACCCGTCCATCTGGAAAGCAATTTGGCAGTCCAAGTCCATCCCAAAAATTGACATGTTCATCTAGACCCTTGCCCACAATAGCATCCAAACAGGGGAAACCCTCAGGACACGAGGATGGGAAGGCCCTTAGAGGTGTCCTCTTTGTCTACAGGCGGAAGAAACTACAGACCACCTCCTTCTCAACTGTGACTACTCCAAAGAAGTCTGAAAGCTAGCAATAGGAACACAAAGTGACACCAACCTCCCTCCAGACACCAAAAGTCTTCTCCAACAATGGGACTCCAATTACGCATTCAAGATTCATAAATGAAGCCAAGCCTATGCTCTGTGGAAGGTCCTCCCCAAATTCATCCTGTGGAATCTATGGCTGGAAAGAAACAATAGAATCTTCAGAGACAGCAAAAGGAGCACAGCCCTAGTGGTGACCCAAATTCACGCACTCTTTGGCGAAAGTGCACCTTACTTATGCCAGTCAAAAAACAACCAAACGCTAGAAGCACCAGAGGAACTTTGGTTGGATCAGTTTAAAATCCAAAGTCATAATGGGATAAATGTTAGCACCCCAAATCAAGAGGAATGGGAAATCAGGAAAGGAAAACAGGATTTCGACAAATGGAAAACAAATAGAAATGTCCATATCCTGTCCTTCAATGGGGCATCGAAAGGGAACCTGGGCCTAGCAGGAGGAGGAGGGATAATTGAAAGCCTTGCCGAAGCAACAACAATAAACTACACCCTGGGTTTAGGAATTGAAACCAACAACAAAGCAGAGGCTCTGGCACTCTGGCAAGGGCTCCATCAAGCAAGCAGTCACAGGATCCAGGACATGGTTATAATAGGCGACTCCAGAATGGTAATCAAAGCCATAATTCACCATTCTAAAACCCAAAATGCGAAGCTCAACAACCTCTTGGATAAGATCCACCTCCTTCTTGGGAACTTCCAATCTTATAAGATATACCATGTGTTAAGAGAGCTAAACGAAAGAGCGGATGTTGAGGCTAACAAAGGCGTCCTCTTGGCGCCGAGAAATTTGAGGGTAAATGGAACTTTATCCAGTGTGGAAATACATTGATCCATGAGAGCTGGCCTCCTCACTCAAAAAAGCACGTTGAAGAAGCAGCAAGGAAAGAAGGGAAAAGCGATCAGAGTAAGTCATGTCAGGGCAATGCTATTAGGCAGAGGGGACAAGGTAGAGTACCATGAGACATCGGACTTCAAACAAGGAGGCGACAGAGAATCAACTCGCCCATACCTCACGGATTTGGAAAATCGAGTGAAAATCATGAATGGGAAAGAAGGAGGTAATAAATCGGAGGCGACTCCACAGCCTCTAGCCATTCCTACGCAGCAATCTCCTGAGAATTTTCCAACGTAGCAACAGGGCGCAAGAAGAGGGGGAAGATATCAAGAAATGGCATCGAGCTCGGGCAACAAGCCAAGCACTGAAGAAAGACTTAAGGCGATGGAAACAACACTGGAAAATCTAAAGCAATTGTTGCAGTTCCAGTTGGACTTCCTTGAAAATCTAGACTCTGAAGCAGGTCGATGTCTTGAGAAGCTGGAAGCGAACATCTCCACCACCAAAATCGGTTTCACTGAAGAGTTGGCCAAGCTACACAAATAACTCAAGAATCCCAAGGAATAATTCGAGGAAAGAATCAGTCAGCTGGAGGTAAAAATGTCTCAGCTCAACAATGAATGGAAGCAAGACCCAAAAAATGAATCCATTCATTCAGCAGGAAAACGAGTCCAACTCATCTTCAGCAAGATTGGTGTTTTGTATAGAAGCCAACGTTGTAAATAAATTTGTAATCGTTTATTTTATGATAGCACCTCTAGTTACAGGTTCTGGCTTAATGGGTTTGGGAAAAGGAGGTTACTCCAGGAAGGCATACACTCAGTGAAGCGTGGCCCATTTTGTAATTGCACCAGTGGCAAGTCCACATTTTTATAATCAAATACCACTATCCGTTTTCGTCAAAAAAAAAAACATTGGATATGTGCATCAATTTAAATGATTGAAAATATATTATTTTACCCATATTAATGGAAATATAAAATGGGATATGTATCACCAGGTCAGTTTAACTAAATTGCCGGAAAACTTTAACAGTTAATCAGGAGCAGAAATTTAATTTAATCGGTTAACTAAGTTTGAAATGTGTACGGTATTTATAACTCGTATTCAGTTTTTCTATATACATCTTACAATTTATAATGTAAAATAGAAGAGATAGCAGAACCTTAAAAAGTATATTTTCAAATCCTCTATTTTGGTTTGTAATGTTTGTGATTTTTACTCTGTGCCAGAAGATCCATACATCGGTTAATGTCTGAGCAGAACTTGCAAATTTTATTTTATTTTTCTGAAAAGTAAGTTTAGCTTCGCAGAACTTGCAGATGTTTTCTTTTTATGAAAAGTAATCTTCATGTGTAGATGTTTTTTTTAAGTTATATATATATCCCCCTGATAGCGACAGGTTTCGAATCTGGATCACCATGTAGTAGATGTCTTTTTTTTTCTTCTGAAAAATAAAATAAGTTTAGCATATATCTCCTCTCAGAGAGAGGTTTAGAACCTAGATCACCATGCAGAACAAGGCTCATCAAAACCAAAAGCTCTATTGAAATTTGATTAATAACATTTATCTAATCATTATTTACTCTGATTTTGATTTTAATAAACATTACTCTAATTTTAATTTATAATAACCTTACCTTAAATTTAATTTCAAATAACATTACTCAAATTTTGATTTCAAATAACTTTACTTTAATTTTAATTTTGACTTCAAATAATGTTACTCTAATTTTAATTTCAAATAATGTCTTTTCAAAATTAATAGTTTTAATTTTAAACAGGTGTTGTGTGGCAGCGTAGTCCCAGCTGGGTTGAAATGGGGTAGAAAAAAGTAGCGGAGGTAGATGGAAACTGGAGCGGAGATGTGGCAAGCAACATAAAGCACAGGTGGTATCCATGCAGTAAATGACATGTGGCCTCTAGAGTCCCATCTATTTTTTGAAAGTATATAATCTATTTTACTATGTTGAAAAATTTTGTTATGACAACATAAATATAAAGGAGATAAAAAAAACAGTTTAATTTGAAATATATCAAAAAAGTTACATATTCCTGGAAATTTAAATGCAAGGACATAAATATAAAAGGAGATAAAAAATAGTTTTATTTGAAATATATCAAAAAATAATATTGTCTGTTACATATTCCTGGAAATTTCAATGTGTTTGTCATATAGACTGATATTGGGGCTCTCGCGGACCATAAGAGAAATATGTACAAGAAATAGGGTTGTAGAAAGAAGAAATGGGTGACGGTAGAGTGTAATACCTAAAAAGAATAAATTGAAAGGTATCAGTCTTTGGATAGACATTTCTATTTAAAAAAGTGGAATAATTGGGTTGATAAACAAAGTAGGATGTGATCAATAGAATAACAGTGATGGTACATATGACCCCTTTTGTTATTTTCTTGTTCATGCCTTTTCATTGATGTCGTCGACGACTATTGGAATCGTGGAAACTGCTTGTTTCCTTTCGTCGGCGACTTTCTTCAATTCCCTTTCCATCCATTCTTCAATGTAGCTTCTCATTAGGGCGACGTTGATCTCATTCCGGATTTTTATATTGAAAAGTTCATTTTCTAATTCCCTAAAGTCGATAGAAAGATTACGCAGAGCCTAATCAATTTCCTCATTATGTACTGAATAGTCGACTAGCCAGTCATCGACATCATCTTGACCATATTCAAGGATGCTGTAAAACTTTTCCAAAGACAACACCTTAAAAATATCAACCTGTTTATTGAAGTGTTGCTTAGTTAAGGGCAAGGAGTTGACGATTAAGTTGGGGTCTTAGAAGTCGTTGGTCCTTCCGCCTAAGTTTATTTTGGACAGCTTTATGAATAATTTTTATTTCTTTAATATGGCTTGTTCACGTGACTGGACAATGAGATGCAGGTTCTTCACTTTTTTCTTTTCATAATGCATTTAATTGACCGATCTGATTTTTGGATGGGAGATCTTGTTGTCTTCCTCTTGTTTCAGTCATGTTGTTGACAATGGTGCCAAAAGGAAGGACCGTGTTTAAAGAGAAATGTTCTTCATCTTTTAACTCCGCCTGCAAATGTTCAAGCAAATTATGTGCCCTCGTTCCAAGGGAAGTCATGGTTTGTGATGTTTCCCACGCCTCAGTAACCAGTTCTATTATTTTCTTGATATTATTCTCCACATATTCTCTACACGATGCGAGGAGGTTGGAGGATCCTTTTAACTTGGTTGCAAGAGTGGCAGACATGGATATTGCCAAAAGATTGGCAAGCAATGGCATAATAATCAAAGCCTCTTCCAATTCCTTGACCCAGTCCTTCAGTCTGGAATTCTCAGCCTCAATGCCTCCAATGGAATCATCAAGTGCATCTACAGTCGCTATGTGAAGTCGACATATTTGGGACGGTCGCATCTTCGCAAGGTTAACCTCTGAACAAGATTTTCCTTTCTTATTTTTTACATCTTTTTTTTCAATAATCAATTTTTTGGACTCGTTGTCAAAAACAGTGCTCTGGAACACAAGGATTCATCTTCATCAAAAAATTTGGTATCAGATATGTCCATTGGACAACTATGTTGGATCGTGTCTCTGGGTTGATTAAGGTAGCGTAATACGCTATCCAAATCAAGCTCTTCCGCCTGTCCCACAATTTTGTTTCTTTTCTTGTTTACTAGAAGCTTGTGAGAACTATCAATTTTAGGGTGAGCAGGGTCGTTATCTCCTCCTTCGTTTGAAGAAATCTGAGTTGCTTTGTTGTTGTGGTGGGTCATTGGAGCGATTCTCTGGGATGTCGTACTTTTGGGAGTGTTATTCGTCGATTGAACACTCTTCTCACCAGGGCCTTTTCCTTGTTGCTTGTACAATTCAGTGTTGTTTTGCATTGTGTCTAGGTCGCCGACATCAAAAGCAGGAGCGTTGTCACCAGTGTCTCTATTTTCGATCAGGTGTTTTTTGAAAAAACAATTTTCGAAGCCAAGTGTTTGTAAATGTTGTAAAAAACAATTATAAGGGTCAAACTCTCTTATGCTTTCAGCATATCTTAGGTTCAAGTTGCTAGAATGGGCTGCGAATTCGTCAATTTTGTTGACGTTCCTCAACACGAAGTCCCCGACTTTCCAAGGCAGAGGAATGAACTGTTTTTTTCTCTTCTCTTGGAATAGATGCAACTAGTATTTGTATTGCCTTGCCACTTATGTAACAAACATTTTGTCTGTAATGTGACATGGAAGGAGATCAGGTTTTTCCCTGGAGCCAAAAATCCTTATCACAGTGTAATTATCTAGATGTTCAAGTGTCCCTTTCCTGTCCAAAAAATTGGTTTCTTGTTCATATATGCGAGGAGCATCTTCTCCTTACAACAAAAATTTGAAAATAGACACGAAGCCATTAAAAACCTCATAAAAACAATGGGATTCCTTGTGCTTCCATAAGGCCTGGTACCAGAACGTTACTGGGTCAAATTCCCAGTTGATCTTCTTGGACAGAGACAGTTTTGGAAACTGGCAGCAATGTGCTATCGCAAAAACTAAGTAGGATGACATGTAAAATTTCTTCTATTTTTTGAAGCTTGACAATTGGGAACAGATTTCATGGGAAATTAGCTTGCCCCAATCAAAAATGGCTTGTTCCTTGACTGTGAAATACAAAATATAAAGAGCCATCTGGGAAATAGTTATCGTGGACTCCTGTCCCGTTATTCTTGTAAATAGACAGGCAATTTCCCGGAATGACTTTCTAAATGAACTAACCTTCAAGCTTGTGATATCTTCATGAACTACCATTGGGTCTTCCAAGAGATCAGGCTAGAGGTCCAACCTGTTATTATTCTTTTCTAGGAACTACTTGGAATCTTCTCCTTTGAACGTCGATGTTGGCTCCAGCAATCTTAACATTTGGCGGAAGACCTGAGGTGACAAAGAAACAGAAGAGTGGTCCCGTAGTGGAATAATTATTTTTTCTGAAATAAATTTATCGATGCACCAAGAGACCAGCTCCTTACAGTCAAAAACTTCAGGGACACGGCCTGCACGAGCAATCCTAGAGGTCCAAATTACTTTGTTTTGGGTGACAGGGGATGAGTAATAAGAATATGCCCTGGACCACTGGAAGTTTTGGTCCTCGCACCTGAAGATGTTCATTGTATCTCCATAGAACTGTTGTCGAGATGATGCCATAGGTTTATGAGAACGTTAGTTTGCTTCAGACGATGGTTGAAATGAACAGTTGGAGGCAATAATATAACTCTCTGCAAATGTTGGTTCAATTCTTATGAATGGGAAAGTTGTTTGAGCATTTTGTTGATTAATGACAATCAGTATGGGTGCTACATGATGAACTGTTATCAGTAAATCTTACTTATTTGAAATTTAGAAGTGTGAAGGTGGCGGGTACGGTGAAGAAAAATTAAGGATTGGAGGTTTCCCGAACGTGCCAAGCCGACGATGTGCAAACGACATTTCATGATTTTGAAATCAACACTCGAAAGGGATAATGTAACCCTCCGCAAATCTTGGTTTAATGTGTATTAATAGGAGATCTCCTTGAGCCTTTCGACCATCAATGACAATCTATACGATTCCTACACGATGAGCTGTTAGAATTAAATGTCACTAATTGCATATTTAGAAACAAGATATATATATATATATATATATATATAAACATTTTTTTATTATAGACAAGTGAGAAGGTCATGGAGATGGGAAAGAGCAAGGAACGAATGGCAAGGCCTGGAAAGCGGTCGGATGGGATTCAAAAATAGGGTTACGGGGGATACTCAAGAGAGGTGAGTGTCCGACGGTCAAATTTTATGTATCGGAATCTTTGACTGCAAAACGTGTAAAACATAAGAGAGCATGATGGGGCAGTTCAGTGACCGGTTTGTATATTTGTGAAATTTCAAGAAAGTGGCTAAGTATGGAATAGGGAAACAGTCGGTCGGACTCGTTTTCAAAATCGAGGATTGAATATTTCATGAACGGACCAACGCGACGACGCGCAAATGACATTCCATGATGTTTGAAATTAACACTTGGAAGGGATAATATAACCATCCGAAAATTTTGGTTTTATGTATATTAATGGGAGATCTCCTCAAATCCCAGTTTAGCATTAACGCTTGCTAATTGCATACTTAGAAATAAGATCTTATATATAATTGCTAATTTCAAAGGGCACAGGCACAGGAAACATTGATTAGGAATTGGATATTTCTTGAACCCAACAATCCACGAAATAAATTCGAAGAAATGGCGAATTATGGAAAGTGGATGGACGAGCTTCAAAATGGGGTGACAATAGTTCCACAAGAGACGTGAGGACCCGATGGTCGAAATGTATGTCTTGGAAGTTTTCAGTGCAAAATGTGTACCATGGAAGAGGGAATGATAGGTAGACTATAATACGGAAGATGGTATGATGTGAGTCTGGTTATAAATTTGTATATCATGGAAGTCAGGGTATTGTTTGCAGGTCATGGAACAATAGAAGTGCAATCTAGAGACTGCCTACTTGAGAATCTGCGATCAGAGAAGTGGTTGGGTATGGAATGGGGAAGCACTCAGTCGGTGTCCCGATATAAAAGCACGAGTGCAAACGTGAACCCCGAAGTCCACCTCCCCGTGTAGCTAGACATTTTCGGAAAAATGACTAAGTGACGAGAAAGATAAAGTACAGGGAAAAGAGAAACGGGAATTTGGTTAAGTATAGAAGACGAAAAAGAAGAGATAATATATTCACATCTGTAAATAGATATTCCATTTCCTGGCAAGATATTTTCTGCATTTTTTTGGAGAAGTTATTTACTTATTGCATATACTTGGAAAGAAGTGTGAAGGTGGTCGGCACAGAAAACAGCGACTAGGAATTCGAAATTGTCTGAACCCGCCAACCCGACGATCTGCCAAATAGATTGAAATAAATGGTTGTGGAAAGTGGTCGGACGAGCATCAAAATATGCTAACAAGGATCCTGGAGGAGACATGAGGGCCCGACAATCAAATTGTATTGATCGGAACTTTTGAGTGCATACTGTGTAACACAGAAGAGGGATGATCCAGGAGTCTAGAATTCAATTTGTATATCTTGGAAGTGGGGGGTTGTTTGCAAGTCAAGGAACACTAGAAGTGCAGTCCGCATGTCCAGGAATCTACAAGCAAAAAAAATTTGTGTAAGTGTGGAATTGGAGGCACGAAAGAGATTCCAAGAAATGGTGAAATATGGAAAGCGGACGCAGGGGCTTCAAAATGGGGTGACAATAGTTCCCCAAGAGACGTGAGGACCCGAAGGTCAAATTGTAGGTCTTGTAACTTTCGTCTGCAAACTGTGTATCATGGAAGAGGGTATGATGTAGGAGTGCAGCAGTAGTTTTGTATATCACGGAGGTCCGAGTGTTGTTTGCAGGCCACGAAACAATGGAAGTGCATTATAGAGCTCGCCTGCACGGGAATTCACGATCTGAAGAGTGCCTAGGCATCGAATGGCTAGTGGTTGGTCGAAGTCACATTTTCAGAGAAACAACTAAGTAACGAGAAAGAGAGAGCAGAGGGGAAAAATAAACGACAATTTGGTCAAGTATAGAAGAGAGAAAAGAAGGTCCAATATATTCAAATCTGCAATAGATAGTCCATTTCCTGGCAAGATCTTTTTTGTATGTTGTTGGAGAAGTTGCATACATATTGTGTATACTTGGAAAGAAAAATTAACGTAGCGGGCACATGAAACAACAACTAGAAATTTGAAATTTCATGAACCCGTGAAGTCAACGATCCACCAAAGATATGTCAAGAAATGGCCAAGTGTGGAAAGCGGTCGGACGGGCTTCAAAATAGGGTGACGGGTTCCTAAGGAGTCGTAAGGCCCCAACTGTCAAATTGTATATATCAGAACATTTCAGTGAAAAATGTGTAATACGAAAGAGGGGATGATGTGGGAGTCCAGAAGTAAATCTGCATATCACAGAAGTCGGAGTGTTGTTTGCAGGTCACAGAACAATAGAAAGTGAAATTTAGACAAAGGGGAAGCACTCGGTCGAAACGCGTGAATCCGCCAACCCGCGCAGCAAGACATTTTCGAAAAAAACGACTAAGTAACCATTAAGAGAAACTATAGGGGATAAAAGAGTTGGAAAATAGAAAGGCAGAGGGCAATTTTCGTAAGTGGGAATTGGTTTCAAATAAGCCCCATTGTTGCAAAACCATCATTTTCTAGTAATTGTCAGCAAATGCTTTGTTGAAGATTAGATTGTATTGCAACTTGTGGGAGTAAGTGTGCTCTTGATACATTCTTCCATGCTTGTAACATATTAACTTAAGTATTAAACTTCTTGCATTATGGGTTGTTCACATTAAAGCTTAATAATTGCATGTCTAGATACAAGAATGACGATCTTACTGCAACATTGTGATTTGGTATTGCTATGTTCTCTCTACATTGCGAATAGAATTGAACGTTGGTTTGAAACTGTCTGAAATTCATTTTTTGTTTCCATAAAATCCTAATGGATCGACATAGTGCATTGTCATATAATTGTTAGATGCTCCATTTTAGAACAAATTACCTAAGCAAATACAATATAGAAGAACTATGAGACTAGCGAACCATGCCAATGAGAAGAGGCGTTAAATCCATAAAAGAAGCAGCAACCAAGACTCCAAGGAAAAAAAATTAATAGTAAATCCATTAAAAAAAAGAACATTGAGCATTGTATATCTATCCTTAGAAATTCGAGCGAGTTCTTTGGGCCAAAACATTGAACATATCTATCATAAACATAGGCACAGGATCTGCAACATGCAGGAGCCATCGAGATGCTCTTCAATATGCATACAAAACTGATTACCATGCTTCTTCTTTTTAGGAAATCCTTGCAGTCTTCTCCTCGATGGATCATCCTGTGGTAAAATTGATAGTTCTCAGAAGCTTCCCGCGAGAAAGAAGATGAAAAATGTTGCAGAGAAAATGGAATATCCCTTAACTGAAAGTTATGACACACCAAGAAACCACCTCTCCACAGTTGAAAACTTCAAGGACACAGGTTGCACGTGCAATTCCAGAGGCCCAAATTAGTCCATTCTGGGTGGAAGGAGATGACTAGTAGGAATATGCCTTGCACCAGTGGGAGTTTTGGTCTTCATTCCCTAATATGTTAATTGTATATCCAGAAAATAGGACAATGGTCCAACATTTGAATAGTTTTTTGGCTTGAAATATATCTCTGGGAGAATCAACATATCATTTCCTTACATTGAAAGACTTCCGCCATGAATGGACTAATTTAGACCTCTGGAATTCCTACTTTTGAGATGCAAAGAGGCTATTGCATTCAATGTCATTTTCTTTTCTGAAACTCCTTTTAGTGTTGTCAGGACCTCCATCATCGAGCCGGGAAGTATCGCTTGTTATGGTTGATTTAAATTTGGGCACAGGAGTGGGAACAATCTCTGCATTTCCATCATCCATTTATGTATCATCGTCCATCATATCATCTTATTTCGGCTTAGAATCCATCACATCAACCTCTGTGCTAGCCATCAATGCAACTGGGCAGGTTGTCTAAGCAGGCAGGGTTGCCTTGGAATTCTTTGGCTTGAAATATATCTCTCGGTGCACCAACAGACCATCTCCTTTTTTTCTCCTGGGAAGAGGAAGATGAGTAGTAATAATATGCCCTAGAATAATGGAACCTCTGGCCATCATGCCCGAAGGTGTTTACTGTATCTGGACAGAACTGTTGCCATAAGTTAATGAGAACTTTCGTTTTCTCCAGACAATGTTTGAAATGAAAATTGGGGAGGGATAATATAACCCTCCACAAATCTTGGTTTAATGCATATCAATGGAAGATCTCCTTGAGCCTTTCGCTGATCAATGACAATATCCAGGGTTCGTGCGTAATGATTTGTTACCATTAAATCTTACTAATTGCATATTTAGAAAAAAGTGCGAAGGTGGCGGTGACAACGAAGAGCGATTAAGAATTAAATATTTCTTCAAGGCACCAATCGATCGACACACGAAAGAGATTGCATCATGTTTGAAATGAATACTTGGAAAGGATAACACTCTTCTCCACAAATCTTGGTTTAATTTGTATTAATGACAAATCTTCTTCGGCCTTTTGGACATTAATGACAATCTTAACGATTCATGCACGATGAACTACTATCATTAAAGCTTAAAAATTGCATATCTAGAAAGAAGTATGAAAGTAGCGGGGATGGCAAAGAGAAACCAAGCATTGTACATTTCGTCCACCCACCAACCCGTGAAACAGATTCCAATAAATGCCGAAGTATGGAAAGCGGTTGGGTGGGTTACAAAAAACGGGTCACAAGATATACCAAGGAGACATGAGGAGCCGATGGTCAAATTGTATGTTAGAATGACAGGATTTTGGCCATCAATTTGTATATCGCGAAATTTTGGGTTCTATTTGTACGTAGGGGAACAGTGGAAGCGCAATGTTGAGCAAGCAATTTGTATATTGAGGAACTTCGGGTGTTGTAAATAAAAGCATGAGACATTTGGAAAAATGACACATTTAGAAAAAGGACCAAGTAAACTGAAAGCAAAAGAAAATGAGATGAAGGGGAATTTGTTTGCTAATTTGCAGATTGCGAAATTCCAGGTGTTGTTTGCAAGCGGCGGAACAATGGAAACGCAATGTTGAACCCACCTATCTGGGAACCCGTGGTTCAAAAAGTTTGTTCAATATGAAACGGGGAAGCGGTCCGTCAGGCTAGTGATATAAAAGTAAAATGGAAATCTTAAGACGTGAATCCACCAACTCTCGCACCTAGACATTTTCTGAAAAACGAGTAAGTAACCAGAAAGGGAAAGCAGAGGGCAAAAAGAAAGTGGATGGCAATTTTTGGAAGCGAGAATTGGTGTAATAAATCCCTATTGATGGTCTTAACAGTAACTATGAAGTGCATTAAACATTTCAACATGTTCTTCAATCAAGGAATAGATACAACGAGCAATGTTTATAGTTTCCAGTATCTGTTTGTATAAGAGAAGCGTCGAAAAGTTACAAGAAAATCAATTTTGGGATGTTTAAGTAAATTTTTTGTACTGTTAGCTTCACCGCAAGTATAACAATGATGAATTTTAATTTTAATGTGCTCTCGTTCATATGATAGTTCCATTAGACTTCACATAGTATATATTCTTTTATTTTAAATTATTCCAGGGAATTAATTTTGCTAAGTTCATCGATCAAGGAAAAGTGCTAAAAAATGAGATAAAGGGGAATTTGTTTGCTAATTTGTAGATCGCAGAAGTTTGGGTGTTGTTTGCAGGCGACAGAACAATGGAAACGCAATGTTGAACCCACCTATCTGATAACCCTCCTATTTGGGAAGCCGCAATCCAAAAAGTCTGTACAATATGAAATGGGGAAGCGGTCGATCAGGATGGTGATATAAAAGTAAGTAGAAATCTGAAGACGTGAATACGCCAACTCTAGCACCTAGACATTTTTCGAAAAAACGAGTAAGTAACCAGAAATGGAAAGCATATGGAAAAAAATAAAGGGGATGGCAATTTTCGGAAGCGGGAATTGGTGTAAGAAAGCACCATTGATGATCTTAACAGTAACTATGAAGTGCATTAAACATGTGAACAGGTTCTTCAATCAAGGAATAGATACAGTGACCCATACTTATAGTTTCCAGGATCTGTTTGTATAAGAGAAGCGTCAAAAAGATACAAGGAAATCAATTTTTAGATGTGTAAGTAAAGTTATTGTACGTCAGCTTCACCGCAAGTATTAACAACAACGAATTTGAATTTTCCGAAAAAATGAGTAAGTAATCAGAAATGGAAAGCAGATGGGAAAAAAAAGGGGGGGATGGCAATTTTTGGAAGCAGGAATTGGTGTAAGAAAGCCCCATTGATGGTCTTAACAGTAACAATGAAGTGCATTAAACATGTGAACAGCTTCTTCAATCAATGAATAGATACAACAAGCCATACTTATAGTTTCCAGGATCTGTTTGTATAAAAGAAGCGTCGAAAAGCTACAAGGAAATCAATTTTGGGATGTGTAAGTAAAGTTATTGTACTATCAACTTCATTGCAAGTATTAACAACAACGAATTTGAATTTTAATGTCCTCTCATTGATATGGTAGTTCCATTGGACTTCGCATAGTATATATTCTTTTATTTCAAATTATTCTAGGATATTAATTTTTCTAGGTTCATCGATCAAGGAAAAGTGCTAAAAACAAGATTAAGGAGAATTTGTTTGCTAATTTGTWGATCGCGGAAGTCTGAGTGATGTTTGCATGTGGCGCAAYAATGGAAACACAATGTTGAACCCGCCTATCCGGGAACCCGCGATMTAAAAAGTTTGTTCAATATGAAACTGGGAAGCGGTCGGTTGGGATGGTGATATAAAAGTATGTGAAAATCTGAAKATGTGAATCCGCCAACTTCCACACGTAGACATTTTCCGAAAAAATGAGTAAGTAACCATAAACGGAAAGMGCGGGGCAAAAATAAAGGGGATGGCAATTTTTGGAAGCAAGAATTGGTTTAAGAAAGTAGCATTGATGGTTTTAACAACAACTATGAAGTGCATTAAACATGTGAACAGATTCTTCAATCAAGGAATAGATACAGTGAGCCATGCTTATAGTTTTAAGGATCTGCTTGTATAAGAGAAGCCTCGAAAATCTACAACAAAATCAATTTTTGGATGTCTAAGTAAATTTATTGTACTATCAGCTTCACCGCAAGTATAACAATGACAAATTTGAATTGTAATGGCCTCTTGTTCATATCATATCTCCATTAGACTTCATACAGTATATATTCTTTTATTTCAAATTATTCCAAGAGATTAATTTTACTAAGTTCATCAATCAAGGAAAAGTTCTAAAACGAGCCACATACTACATTTGTGTCACAAAGATTATATTAAAGGGCAAATCATGTCCTCTATAGCCTTTAAGATCATAGAAAAACTGAGAAGATCCTAAATGTATTATTAATTTTCCAGAACGAAGCATACAACCAAGAACCAAGTAAACACCAAATAGGTCGCAAGCAAGACCCCACAAGGTTCCATAGAGCAGCACACATCGACCTTTGCATCAAACAATTTGATATATATATAAAACATGCTATGGCATTGGTTTTCTCTCATATGTTCCCACAAGAAAATAACTAGGGCCATGGGATATGAACAAAAGTCTGCCAAACAGAAAACAACAAAAAACCAACGGAGTTTCGCCACTGCACGCTAGCTATAACCAAATATCAAAATGGGGAACAAGAAAGTTGTCACTTACTATTTTACCATTAAGAAAGATCACTATGGACATTTTCTTCTGAAAGTGCCATGGTCTATCACTACCAGTTTTAACAATGCCAAATTTCCAATATTATTGGAAATTCCTGATGATTTTGCCTAGATGAGCAAGCTATTTCGACGGTTCAAAGGACGGGTCTGAGATATTTACAATTGGTTACTTTTTATGCAGTTTTTTGTAATGCTTCCCATTTCTGGACCGAACAATATTATGTGCATGAAATATCTATAGCAATATCTGAAAATCTCAAGCTGATGTTTCAATCCATGCTGGGTCCTTTTTTTTAAATTAGGACATCGAGAAAATGCAGATACCATACCATAAATGTATAGTTGGAGACAAATTTTTATTTTATTCGGACACCCAAAAAAAAAATGAAGAAATCATGTCATGGATATATATTTGAAAAGAATTTTCCAACTTGGGCACCCAAAAAACATGCAAGCTCCTCCATCAAAGCCATAGCCAACTACCATATTTTTTTTATTTGCACACCGAAACATATATGAAAAATTCTTACTAGGAGATGCAAGAAAACATCAAAATAACAACATTGATTGCATTTGTAATTAGATTCTCAAGTACTCAAGTCCAATGAACATTCATCTGGGTGTTGAAGAAATATTACAAATATACATGAGATATTTTCGTTTCCCTGCCAAAGCTTGTTATGATTTTTATTTTTATTTTTTTATTTTTTTTAGTTTCAACCGATATGCAATATTGCATTTTCCTCATTTAAGGTAAATTTGCTATGTATCTTAAAGTCTCGCACAACATGTAGACATTTCTTGCCTTTTTCTGTAAGTATGCTTCATATCAAAATTCTGCTAACCCATGAAGCACATCTTGGAACAGAGGTTGTCCAATTTTACAATGCATGGTTGTGTTGCCCATTGTTCAGATGGCAACATTGAGGCAATGTCCATATATGTATGGACATTTTTCACTGCATCGCATAAAATCAATCGTATCATCACTTATCAAAGCATAAGCATAAGCATGAGAGTTGTATTTTGCACATACAGGCTCAAAGGGGGTCGAGTACGCATTCACTGCAACCAAAACACCCTCAACCTAGAAACGTGAGCATATGAATTAATATATTGAACAATATAATATACAACTGCACCCCCAAAAAATAAAATTAAAACCGCAAAAAATTGTTGAAGGCTATTTGTATGACCAACGTGAGGATGAGTTTGTAGATGTATATGCACAACAGTTGTAGAGCTAGTTAGTTTCTTCATATCATGTACTATGTCTGCTCGCAATTTTGTTACAAATGTTGCTTGGGTTGTGTGAAAGATCCTTTCTCTAACATCCCTTTTCTTTGTTATATTTTTGAAGAGCATAAGTGGAAATTTCCCTTTATGCAATTGTTCTTCCATTCACGAAAACAAATTTGAACAGGTATCGAACAATTGCAGTTGCAACATGGAACAGTGCAATATTTGTGTAACTTAACCAAGATACATGGACATGCGAAAGTAAAGCACAAAACTAGATATGGAAAATGTTACCATTTCCTTATCATTGTATGACTCTCCATATTTTATATGGAGAATGTGTTGCGAGCCAATTTTTCTCGCCAGTGTGACAGTTGCGCCAATGGTTAAAATTGGGTAAATGTCATTACTCTGTGCAATTTGGTTGATAGTTGCGTCTGAGATGAAACAATATTTTGAACAAATAGTGGGAATTTTTTCAACAATACTTGTTTCGTTGAGCGAAATAATCCAATCACAATCACCATTGTCATATAATGTTTTGGGCAATATATTAAAATTTGTAATGGATATCCCATTACCTGGCAATATCTTTTCTGCATGTTTCTTGGCAAGTTGTGTAGGAATAGTCAGTGTGATTATCATCATGGCCTCCTTGTATGTCATGTCAGCATGCATAATGGATCTAGTTTGGTTTTCCTTGTCCAAGTAGGTGTTATAAACGACCATTATGTCCCCGATGAACACTTGTCCAATTCAACGACTGTTCAAGCCCTCTATTGATAGTATTTTGGGTGTTACAACTTTAGACCTGGTGACAATTTTTGAACAGGAAAAGTAAAGTGAATGGTAGTGTGCAGTATATTTTTTTTTGTTTTCTTTTTTCCCTGGCATAAATTTACAAGTAGACGCACAACTTTGATGAAATATGGAGCCAGATTTTTGCAACCAGACCTCTTAGTCTGCGGAACCTACATTATGTTCGGTGTCTCGCTTGTACTTGTTGATACATCTTGTGAACTGTAAAGTATGTATTGCAGGTGACATTAGCATATTCACCATGCCATAGATGAATAAATAGTTGAGGATATTTGTTTGGTAAACATACTAGGAACATAATATATGCATCTTTACCTTTGGCCTTATCGGTCTGCTGATGTCTGGGATGACTGACTGCTCATGGCAATGTCACCAATCCAACTTTTTCTGATGCAAGCATGTGTAGATGAACATCAGAAGGACTAAACAAGCATATGCATTGTATATTGTCCATAATTGTTCTTAATGTCACATGCATGGTGGAACGATATGAAATATGAAATAGGGTGTCAAGGGATACTCAGGAAACATGAGGACCCAATGGTCAAATTGTATGCGTCGGATTTTTTGACTGAAAAAATGTGTAATAGTAAATAGGGCGTGATGGCAGGGCACGACATCCAATCTATATATCATGGAACCTCGGAAGCCAGAGGCACAATCTTGAAGCTGCCAGCCCAGAACGCACAATCGACAAAGTGGGTAAGTATGGAATAAGGTAGAAGCGTGACCATAAATTTGAACCCGTGAGTCCACCAACCTGCGCACCAAGGCATTTTCAGAAAGATGACCAAGCAAAGCAATTAGAAAGAAAAAGGGATAATAGAAAATGGAAAAAGTAGAAATGGGGAGGGAAGAAAGGCCCATTGTTGCCAAATCATTGTTTTCTAGTCTAATATTATATGCCCCCACCCGCTTTGTATATTTAATTTAATAGCACAGTTGGTATACCTTTTCAAAGATTGCATGATAGACCCCTCTGCTGTTGCATAGAAGAATTCATCTTCCTATCCAACCAATCTGTTTCTTAGAAGGTAGCAATGCCGAATATATAATGGACATGAAGGCAAGTTAGTATGAAGAAGGACATGTAAAAGAAAGAAATACAGTTCTATTTATTTCAATGTAACAACAAACATAATACGATTCACATGAGAATAAGCAGAAAGATATGTAGTATATACATACAGAAAAAAAGGTGCAAAGCAATAGAACAAGTACAACAAATACATAAACAATAAATGAAATACTCAACATTGGAATATGAAATAAGAGCACTGGTATGCACCTCTGCAACTCCTCATCTACATTCGTGCCAAAGAGCCCATCATCCTCTCCAACCATTATGTTTGTTTAAATGTAGCAATGCAGGAAAAATACAATGGACATGAAGGAAGGCAGTATGCAGGAAGACATGTAATGAAGATAAGGTATTATGTAGGAAGGCATGCAATATCTACATACAATAAACTAGGTGAACACATATATAGACAATAAATGAAATACAAAACCACGAAATATGAAATAATAGTACAAGCATGCACCTTTGTATATCCTCTTCCACCGTTGTAGTGAAGACTCTGTCATTTTGTCCAGCTATTATGTTTGTTTGAATGTGGGGATGCACAAAATATAATGAACATGAATGGAAGCTGGTATGCACCAGAGAACAAGTAATATGTACATACAATAAATTAGAATCAACGAATAGATTAGAAGATAGGCATAAACATGAACCTTTTCTTTTCTCCATCCATGGTTGTAAATACATAAAGTTTTTCCCTGCCCAAATATATTACAAGCCACAAAATATTAAGAAATTGCATGGCCATAGCTAAACGACTTTGGTTTTTCGTGGCAAAGTATCCAGATATGCTTCGAGACATGGAAATATAATTTTGCAGTATATTTGGTGTACATATCATATCTCAAGTACAATACAAATTGTATCGTGGTCACACCAGTCTGTGTAGAGGATAAAGAACATGTATTGTGATATGGACACATTCCACCATATATGGTTAATAAGTGTGGTTTGCACATGTTTTATTTTAACAAAAAAACAACGGATATTGCAATTGCACATGTAGTTGTCCAATTATTTCTTATGCCAATATTTTCTATCATGTCAACATTGAAGTATTAGCAAAATTTTACAGCAGAATAGGCGTGATATCTTGACTTCGTCGGACAAGGAAAACAACACAATCGCAGGTCCACTCGTGAGTGAAGGGTCTGAACACCATAAAGCACCCAAAAATAAATAAATAAATAAAAAACAACTCCAACTGCCGACACAAGACCCCAACCTTGCAAATCGAAGTAAACAAAAGAAAACAAAAAGCACCAAACCAGTGAGAAAGCACGAACAGGCCCAACTACAGCCCCAGGGCCCCAAACTCGTAAACTTCAGCCAAACAACAACAACCAGCAATCGATGAACAAATGAACCAGTGAAAAAGCAACAACCATCAAACTAGTAAACAACATATGTCTCTCCAATGATTACCAAATTGCAGCCGAAGCACAGAAGGAACTAAAAACATATGATGAGCATGCCAGTAGAAATAAGCAAACATTTTTTACTTGCAAACTACAAACACTGAACAATAAAGAATGAATAGAAAATGAAATTATGGCATGGAAACTTACTATGAAATCATGAAAGGCAGAAGCGCAAGTCAGATTGTGAACCAAACAACAATAAGCAGCAATCGACGAACCAACGAAGAAGAAGCACCAACCGAACCAGTAAATAATGTATGTAGCTTCAACGATGACAAAATTACATTTTAAGCCTAGAAGAAGTATGAAACATACAATGCCTATTCAACTGGCAGTGGACAACAATATTGTTCAAATTCACTGCAACATTGTGTTAGCACTGAGAGTCACCCTCAAATTGCGGGAGGATAAGCCCAGTACCCATCAGATTTTTTGGTGGATGTTGGTTTTATATGAGTGGAGGTCAATGGACAAAACTCAATATATGAATGATGTTTAACACATAACTGGACAAGAAATGCACAGGGAAGTGAGGGCCACAACTAACTTCAGTCAGTGAATTGAGTTTAAGTGTGAGCAGAGGGAATACTTAGTAAGAAAGGTGGACAAGACTTTTATGGGCATCAGGCCTTCAAGCAGCTTGGAGAAGAAAACCTCATACTCAAGATCACTCTTAAGCTCAAGCTTCAGACACTGAAATATGTCTAAACAACATAGTCACAACAACACAATGATCAAACCTACATCACCATGCAGCTACAACAAATCGACTGGATCCTCCATGCCCAAGCCATTCAATGTAAGAGGGCAAAAGATCACAAGGAAGCTGACTAAAACTGGTCGTGATACCACTACAATCAAACCTACATTACAACAACATAACAACCCTCGACTGGATCCTCCATGCCTGAGTGTTTTAGCATGGTTTTTACAAAGAGATGAAAAGAGGTTGACTTCTATTAATCTGAAAGTCTCAAATCCGATAGATAACTAGAGAACATTTATGGCATCAAAACATCACAAAATAGGGAGCTCTGCTCAACTAGTTGACCCCCTTAACAAAATATCAAAACTATCTCTTTATACTCTGATCAATCCCCGGTTATCAAGAGTGTGATCCCATCACTACATTCAAAGCATTGCGTCCGAGCAATCTTCTGTCAAACTGTGCATGTATCCCTCTGTCAGACGCGAGCTTAGAGCAGTATGGGTCTACAGGAAAATATGACCATAGGGGTACCACGTTTGATGATTGAATCCCCACGGTTGGGCCCTCCATGCCTTCTAATTACTGAGTGAGTCAAGGTTCCAACCACCAGTCCTTTCATTTATTAACTGAAACCTTGAGATCGGGATGAGGCTTAGTGACTAGAGGGCGGCCACGTGCTTCTCTCGGATCGGACACTATATGAGCACACGATTGCGGGGCCATCAAAAGAGATTTGAACTCACACAGCTTTTGGGCCCGCAATCCACCGCCTTCTGCCACGTATCACTTTCACCAAACCACGGTTTCAATTGCGAGACCGCTCAATAATTTTATCGATCGAGCAAGTTGCATACCCACAATGAAGCATGATTGTTGATCTAGACGCGATCTGCGATATGGGCGCACCTTCTAGATTTAGCGCTACTGCCAAGCTTAACCACCCGCCAACGTTAGAATATGCCAAATTATGCCCTGGGGGAGGGGGATGCTACTCTTGACATTGAACAATAACACCTCCCAGAGGATGACCTGTCGTTGCTATGTTGATGTGTCATGAAAGAGAAGTGACACGTGTCACTAAGAAAGAAGTGAATGATATGCCCACGGCTTCCTAGACTGAGTTCCACGAGTCACTTCCGAACAGGTTCCAAGTGTCATGATTGACGAGTGCGCCATATTTCCATACTGATAACTTCCACATATCCTCTTAAATCGACGGCTAAGATCTCCTTCGGGTCTCCGGACTCCGAGAAAATCAAATCTCAAACCTCGTCCTCTTCCATGCACTTTTATCAGGAGCTAAGGATTTGGTGACGCGTGGCTCATGGATCAACGGCTAAGATCCCTTCGGGTCTCCGGGCTTCGGGAAAATCAAACTCAAATCTCTCTTTTTCCCCTTCACTTTCCTTTGCTTTCCTTCGAAGCCCTAGATCTGGCACCGTGTGTCCATTTGAATCGGACAGTTGAGACTTACTCTGGGCCTTCGGGCTTCAGGTGTTTCGGGTCTTTAGGACTTAAGGCACTTCGGGCACTTCGACGCTTTGGGCCTTCGGGACTTTGGAAGGCACTATCGCTAAGATCAACGGCTCCCTGTTGATTTTGAGATCAATGGTCCACAATTGCTTCGGGAGTTCGGGCTTCGACTCTTCGAAAGTTTTATGCACTTCTTACTTCGAAACTCTTGAAGCTCATTTCCCCAAATGCTTGGATCGATTGCCACCTGTCCCCCTCAATATCAGACAGCTCATGCTCACTTTGGGTTTCGGGACTTTGGATCTTTGACAAACAACTTTAACAATATTTTGAACCCCCGATTCTTGCAAACCGTCAATCTGATATTCTCATTAATGTCTGTCGTTGAAGTTGATCTCTCCTGTTGCTTGCATTTCGAGCCTGAAATGGATTGTTATGAACGATGCACTTTGACGTTTCTTGTGCAGGCCACGAACTTGGACAACCTGCTGCCCTTGACAACTATATGTGATAACATTTAGCTCCACAGGGCATGGCATGCTCCCTGCGAGTTGCCAAGAACAAGCAATTCCAGTCACCTTATGCATTGGGCTATGGAGTCATGCTCAAAAAACATCATGTTGAGGATTAAAGGCTGATAAGCACACTATCCTAAAAATGAAATCAAAATACATGGGATCCAAGAGGAGCTTATTTATGTACATTCCTAAACTAATTGATTTTTACAAAGCGCTAGGTGAAAGCAAACTTCCACCATAGCCATTCAAGCAACTCCCTAGCTGCAAACTTATTTACTGTGTCACTGATCAAATAAAAACAATGAAATTGTGACAGCAAAATGATTACGCTTTTCATCTCTCCTCCTAGTGTTGAAGTCAGGATAAATTTGAGTGGCTCCAATACATGAAGGAAATGCAACTCCATGTACTCCCTTACAGGTTGATAAAGAAAAGTATAAAACCCACTGGGCTAGTGACAGAAAACATGCTCTGTCTTATAGATTCTCACACATGGTTGAATGTCTCTGGTAAGCATGGGTGAGCGAAAGATTGATGTAGGTTGACTAATCCCAGGTGATGGTTGCTCATTTGCAGGCTCTTGGTAGGATATGAACTGCACATTTGGTTCTCCCTCTTCTTCTTCATGACTCTCCCAAGGATCATAATCATAATCATCGTAAATAGAAAATATGGGAAAGCTCTGCCCTTTGTCTTATGTAGGCACAGAATGGTGGATTTCCACACAATGTTTTTCCTCAATGTATAAAGGAAAAGGCTCTGTGGTATGCTCTTGGAAATCTTGAAACTCTGAAACATATGATTCCATGTGTATAGCCATAGGATCATGAATCGTGTGATAGAATCCTGGCTGCTTTAGAAGACTAGGTTGCTCCTCTATAAATGCCTCTCTGCTTGCAAATAAAAAACCTCCCTGCTCCTTCTAAAACAACTCTCGATCATCAGCAGCTTCAATATCTTTTCCTTTTTGTTGTTCCAGCTCTGATTCATAATCACTATCTTCTTGCTCAGAATCTGAAACATGATGACAGTCTTCTTCCTTAGGCACATGCAATTTATCAAGATATGCTTGCATATGAACCCCCTTGCTAGCCCTAATGTTCTCTTCGACTTCTTCAACATATTCAAACAGGTGTCTTAATGATGAAGATTTCCTCTCTCTCAGGAGAAGGATCAACTATGGATGCTCATCCATGACATAGTACACCATGGCAGTAGTCTCTATGGGTCTAATCTCCATAGGCATACTATGATAAACACTGTAAAACCTTCTATTGAAGACAGCCAAGTCTTCCTCTTCCCCTCTCCTCAAGGCATTAAACTCAAACCAGTATTGATCAAGGGACTTGTTCTCAACCCAACACTTTAAAAATGCATGGCATAGCTCAGTCCAGGAGCCAATAGAACCAGCTTCTAGACATCTAAACCACACAACAACATCTCCAGACAAGGATTGTGAGAACAGCCTCATGGCACCATCAACATGAACAGTCTCAAACTGATCGACAAAGCTCTCAAAGGACTCCAAATGCCTCTCATTTGTAATATGATCCTCTCCAGAAAACCAAGGAAGATACTCAAAGGAATAATGAGGATAAGGATGAAGGTCATGTGGCAGCCTTAAAGGTTAAACAACTTATTTATGATTTTAATTTGAAAAGTAGTGGATTGATCATGAGGATTAACAAGTTGATGGCAAGGCTTAGCAGGAATAACGAAGGGTAACGAGATTTGAGAAGACTGTGAATTATTTTCAACCTCCTCAGGGCTACAAAGGTGATCAATTTTAAGAGGAGATTCAATACAGATATCACTTTTATGAATAGGCAGAGGTGAAGACACGAGATCGGTATCTACAACACAAGAAGAAGGCATGTTTTCTTCTTCCAAGGATGGATAAATAAAGGAAGGCCTATTGTCATATTAATAGACAAAGCAGAGGATAATCCTCTTTATATGTAAAGGGAAAGAGAGAAATGAGTTGATAAACAAGAACATGATTTCATGAATAAAGCTCATAAATTAATACCCGGTCTTCCCCTTCGGTATGGTCATCTTTATGTCAACAGGATCCTCCCCAGTGGAGTCTTTGATAGTGGAGTCGTCAAGTGAAAGTTGAAATCTTCAATGGTTCTAATTTCTGATGCACCTTCATAATCAGAAGCTCATTGTCATTCTTACCCAAAGAAATGTCTTCAATTCCTTCTCCGACAACGGCGCCAAGAATGTTAGCATTGAGAGTCACCCTCAGATTGCGGGAGGATAAGCCCAATACCCATCAGATTTTTTGGTGGATGTTGGTTTTATATGAGTGGAGGTCAATGGACAAAACTCAATATATGAATGTTGTTCAACATAGAACTAGAAACGAAATGCACGGGGAAGTGAGGGCCACAATTAACTTTAGTTAGTGAATTGAGTTTAAGTGTGAGCAGAGGGAATACTTAGTAAGAAAGGTGGACAAGTCTGTTATGGGCATCAAGCCTTCAAGTAGCTTGGAGAAGAAAAACTCAGACTCAAGATCACTCTTAAGCTCAAGCTTCAGACACTCAAATATGTCCAAACAACATAGTCACGACAACACAATGATCAAACCTACATCACCATGCAGCTACAACAACTCGATTAGATCCTCCATGCATGATCCATTCAATGTAAGAGGGGAAAAGATCACAAGGAAGCTGACTAAAACTGGTCGCGATACCGCTGAAATCAAACCTACATTACAACATCATAACAACCCTCGATTGGATCCTCCATGCCCGAGTGTTTTAGCACAGTTTTTACAAAGAGATGAAAAGAGGTTGACTTCTACTGATCTGAAAGTCTCAAATCTGATACATAACCAGAGAACAGTTATGGCATCAAAACATTACAAAACGGGGAGCTTTGCTCAACCAATTGACCCCCTTAACAAAATATCAAAACTATCTCTTTATACTTGGATCAGTCCCCGAATATCAGGAGTGTGATCCCATCACTACATTCAAAGCATTGCGTCCGAGAAGTATTATGTCAGATTGTGCATGTATCCCTCTGCCAGACGCGAGCTCATATAAGCATGGGTGTGCAGGAAAATCTGACCATAGGGGTACCACAGCTGACAATTCAGTCCCCACGGTCGGGCCCTCCATGCCTTCTAATTACTAAGGGAGTCGAGGTTCCAACCATTAGTCCTTTCATTTATTAACTAAACCCTCGAGATCAGGACAAGGCTTAGTGCCTACGGGGCGTCCACGCGTTGCTCTCAGATCAGACACTATATGAGCACGTGATTGTGGGGTGGTCAAAAGAGGTTTGAACTCACACCACTTTTGGGCCCGTAATCCATCGCTTTATTCCATGTATCACTTTCACCAAACCACAGTTTCAATTGCAGGACCGCTCAATAATTTTATCGATCGAGCAAGTTGTGTCCTCACAATGAAGCATGACCGTTGATCTGGACGCGGTCTGGGATCTGGGTGCACCTGCTAGATTTAGCGCTACTACCAAGCTTAACCACCCGCCAACTTTAGAATCCTCCAAATTGTTCCCTAGGGGAGGGGGATGCTACACTTTACGTTGAACAATAACACCTCCTGGAGGATGACTTGTCGTTGCTATGTTGACGTGTCATGAAAGAGAAGTGACATGTGTCACTAAGAAAGAAGCAAATGATATGCCCATGGTTGCCTGGACTAGATGCCACGTGTCACTACTGAACAGGTGTCAGGTGTCATGACCGACAAGTGCGCCAAATGTCCATACTGATAACCACCACGTATCCTCTTAAATCGATAGTTGAGATCTCCTTCGAGTCTCTGGACTCTGGGAAAATCAAATCTCAAACCTCATCCTCTTCCATGCACTTTTACTAAGAGCTAAGGATCTGGCGATGCATGGCTCATATATCAACGGCTAAGATCCCTTCATTTCTCCGGGCTCTGGGAAAATCAAACTCAAATATCATTTTTTCCCCTTCGCTTTCCTCTGGAGCCCTAGATCTGGCATCGTGTGTCCATTTGAATCGAACGGCTGAGACTTACTCCGGGCCTTTGAGCTTCGGGTGTTTCGGGTCTTCGGGATTTTGGGTGCTTCAGAACTTCGGTGCTTTGGGCCTTCGGGACTTCAGGCACTTCAGTGCTTCGAGCCTTCGAGACTTTGGGAGGCACTGCTGCTAAGATCAACGGCTCCCTGTTGATTTTGAGATCAATCATCCACGATTGCTTTGGGAGTTCGGGCTTCGGGTCTTCGAAAGTTTTATGCACTTCTCACTTTGAAACTCTCGAAGCTCATTTCCCTAGATTCTTGGATCGGCTAACACCTGTCCCCCTCAATATCGGGTGACTCATGCTCACTTTGGGTTTCGGGACTTCAGACCTTTGACAAACAACTTTAACAATATTTCGAACCCCCGATTCATGTGAACTGTCGAACTGATATTCTCAGGAATGTCCACTACTAAAGTTGATGTCACCTGTTGCTTGCATTTTGAGCCCAAAATGGACTGCTCTGAACGTTGTGCTTTGATGTTTCTTGTGCAGGCTGCGAACTTGGACAACCTGTTTCCCTTGACAACTATATGTGATAACACATTGTATGGAAAAATTCGAGGAAAAATGTACTCTGAGAAGCCTATTTAGATAAACATTAAGGTTGTCAGGTTGTCTAAGGGCCTTGCGGTATGCAAAAATTTAAGTTGTCGGGCTTGTTTCAGGACCTTGCACCATGTAAACATTTAAGTTGTCAGGCCTATTCAAGCACCTCAAAAAAGTGTCAATGATCTGAACCTTCGGTATGCAAACATTTAAATACAAGTGCAAAGGACTAATAATAATAATAACAATAATATTAATAACCTGGCAATAAGACCTCAAATCTATTATCCAACAAGATCATGACATATATGGGTTTTTTTATAATAAATAAATAAATTATGCAAAAATTATGTTTTTAGTTCTGTAGTTCGAACAATAGAAATTATGCAAAAATTTGTAGTCAAACAAAAAACTAATATAAAGTCAACGAATTATCGATCACTGTAAACTTTGGATATTTAATCATTTCAATATGAATAGTACAAATAAAAAAAGGTATCGTACATGATAAAACTTTGGATATGGAAACATATAATTCATTGGGAATAAAAAAAAAACCGCAGAAATTTGGTGAAGGCTATTTGTATGAGCAAAGTGAGGATGAATATGTAGATGTATACGCACAACAATTGTAGAGCTAGTTAGTTTCTTCAGATCCTGTACTATGTCTTCTCGCAATTCTGTTACAAATGTTGCTTGGGTTGTGCGAAAGATCCTTTCTCTAACATCCATTTTCTTTGTTATATTTTTGAAGAGCATAAGTGGAAATTGTCCTTATGCAATTGTTGTTCCATTGACGAAAACAAATTTGAATAGGTATCAAACAATTGCAGCTGCAACATGGAACAGTGCAATATTTGTGTAACTTAACCGAGATACATGGACATCCGAAAGTAAAGGACAAAACTGGATATGGAGAACAGTACCATTGCCTTGTCATTGTCTGGCTCTCCATCTTTTATATGGAGAATGTGTTGCGAGCCAAGTTTTCTCACCAGTGTGACAGCTGCGCCAATGGTTCTGATTGGGTAAATGTCGTTGCTCTGTGCAAGTTGGCTAATAGTTGTGTCCGGGACGAAACGATATTCTAAACAAATAGTGGGAATTTTTTCCACAATACTTGTTTCGTTGAGCAAAATAATCCAATCACAATCACCACGGTCATATACTGTTTTGGGCAATATATTAAAATTTGTAATGCATATCCCATTACCTGGCAATATCTTTTCCGCATGTTTCTGGACAAGTTGTGTAGGAATAGTCAGTGTGACTGTCATCATGGCCTCCTTGTCTGTCATGTCATCATGCATAATGGATCTATTTTTGTTTGCCTTGTCCAAGTAGGTGCTATAAACAACCATTATGTCCCCGATGAACACTTGTCCAGTTCGGCGGTTGTTCAAGCCCTCTATTGATAGTATTTTGGATGTTACAACTTTAGACCTGGTGACAACTTTTGAACAGGAAAAGTAAAGTGAATGGTAGTGCACAGTATTTTTTTTTTGTTTTCTTTTTTTCCTAGCATAAATTTACAAGTAGACGCACAACTTGGATGAACTATGGAGTCAGATTTTTGCAACCAGACCTCTTAGTCTGTGGAACCTGTGCTATGCTTGGCGTCTCGCTTGTACTTGTTGATAATTCTTGTGAACTGTAAAGTATGTATTGCAGATGACATCAACATATTCACCATGCCATAGATGAATAAATAGTTGAGGATATTTGTTTGGTAAACATACTAGGAACATAATGTATGCATCTTTACCTTTAGCCTTGTTGATCTACTGATGTCTGGGATGACTGACTGCTCATGGCCATGTCACTAGTCCAACTTTTTCTGATGCAAGCATGTGTAGATGAACATCAGAAGGACTAAACAAGCATATGCATTGTATATTGTCCATAATTGTTCTTAATGTCACATGCAGGGTGGAACGAGATGAAATATGAAATAGGGTGTCAAGGGATACTCAAGAAACATGAGGACCCGATGGTCAAATTGTATGCCTCGTATTTTTTGACTGAAAAAATGTGTAACAATAAATAGGGCGCGATGGCGGGGCACGACGGGCAATCTGTATATTGTGGAATCTTGAAAGCCAGAGGCACAATCTTGAACCCTCCAGCCCAACACCCGCAATCGACAAAGTGGGTAAGTATGGAATAAGGTAGAAGCTTGACCATAAATGTGAACCTGTGAGTCCGCCAACCCGCGAACGAAGGCATTTTCGGAAAGACAACTAAGCAGAGAAATTAGAAATCAAAAGGGATAATAGAAAATGGAAAAAGTAGAAATGGGGAGGCTAAAAAGGACAAATCATCATTTTCTAGTCTAATATTATATGCCCCCACCCGCTTTGTATATTTAATTTAATAGCACAGTTGGTATACCTTTTCAAAGATTGCACGACAGACCCCTCTATTGTTTCATAGAAGAATTCATCTTCCTGTCCAACCAATCTGTTTCTTCCAAGGTAGCAACATCGAATATACAATGGACATGAAGACAAGTTAGTATGAAGAAAGACATGTAAAAGAAAGAAATGCAATTCTATTTATTTCAATGTAACAACAAACAGAATACGATTCACATGAGAATAAGCAGAAAGATATGTAGTATATACATACAGGAAAAAAGGTGCAATGCAGTAGAACAAGTACAACAAATACACAGACAATAAATGAAATACTCAACATTGGAATATGAAATAAGAGCATAGGTATGCACCTCTGCAACTCCTCGTCTACATTCACGCCAAAGTGCCCATCATCCTCTCCATCCATTATGTTTGTTTAAATGTAGCAATGTAGGAAAAACAAAATGGACATGAAGGAAGGTAGTATGCAAGAAGACATGTAATGAAGATAAGTTATTATGTATCAAGGAATGCAATATCTACATACAATAAACTAGGTGACCACATATACAAACAATAAATGAAATACAAAACAACGGAATATGAAATAACAGTACAAGCATGTACCTTTGTATCTCCTCTTCCACCGTTGCAGTGAAGACTCTGTCGTTTTCTCCATCTATTCTGTTTGTTTGAATGTGGGAACGCACAAAATACAATGAACATGAATGGAAGCTGGTATGCATCGAAGAACAAGTAATATGTACATACAGTAAATGAGAATCAACGAATAGAATAAAAGATAGGCAGAAACATGAACCTTTGCTTTTCTCCATTCATGGTTGTAAATACATAAAGTTTTTCCCTGCCCAAAATATATTACAAGCCACAAAATATTAAGAAATTGCATGGCCATAGCTAAACGACTTTGGTTTTCCATGGAAAAGTATCCAGATATGCTTTCATACATGGAAATATAATTTTGCAGTATATTTGGTGTACATATCATATCTCAAGTACAAGACAATTTTTATCGTGGTCACACCAGTCTGTGTAGAGGATAAAGAACATGTATTGCGATATGGGCACATTCAACCATATATGGTTAATAAGTGTGGTTTGCACATGTTTTATTTTAACAAAAAAATAGTGGATATTGCAATTGCACATGTAGTTGTCCAATTATTTCTTATGCCACTATTTTCTATCATGTCAACACTGAAGTATCAGCAAAATTTTACAGCAGAACAAGCGCGAGATCTTGACTTCGCTAGACACGGAAAATAACACAACCATAGGTCCACTCGAGGGTGAAGGGTCTGAGCACCGTAAAACGCCCAAAAAAAAAATAGCTCCAACTGTTAGCACGGGACCCCAACCCTACAAAGTCGAAGTAAACAAAAGAAAACAGAAAGCACCAAACCAGTGAAAAAGCACGAACAGGCCCAACTGCAACCCCAGGGCCCCAAACTCGTAAACTTCAACCAAACAACAACAACCAACAACTGAAGAACCAACGAACCAACGAACAAGCAACAACCACCGAACCAGTAAACAATATGTGTATCTCCAACAATTACCAAATTGCAGCCGAAGCACAGAAGGAACCGGAAACATATGACAAGCATGCCAGTAGAAATAAGAAAACATTTTCACTTGCAAACTGCAAACACTGAACAACAAAGAAGGAATAGAAAATGAAATTATGGCATGGAAACTTACTATGAAATGATGAAAGACAGAACCTCAGGTCGAATTATGAACCAAACAACAACAAGCAGCAATCGACGAACCAATGAATAAGAAGCACCAACCGAACCAGTAAACAATGTATGTAGCTTCAATGATGACGAAATTGCATTCTAAGCCTAGAAGAAGTATGAAACATACAATGCCTATTCAACTAGTGGTGGAGGAAAATATTGTACAAATTCACTGCAACATTGTATGGAAAATTTCGAGGAAAAATGTACTCTGAGAACCCTATTTAGATAAACATTTAAGGTTGTCAGGTTGTCTAAGGGCCTTGTGGTATGCAAACATTTAAGCTGTCAATCTTGTTTCAGGACCTCGCGCCATGTAAACATTTAAGCTGCCAGGCCTATTCAAGCACCTCAAAAAAAGTGTCAATGATCTAAACCTTCAGTATGCAAACATTTCAATACAAGTACAAAGGACCAATAATAATAGCACAAATACATTAATAAAATTAATAATAATAATAATAATAATAACCTGGCAATAAGACCTCGAATCTATTATCCAACGAGATCATGACATGTATGGCTTTTTTTATAATAAATAAATAAATTATGCAAAAATTATGTTTTTAGTTAGGTTTTTAGTTCTGTAGTTCAAACAATAGAAATTATGCAAAAATTTGTAGTCAAACAAAAAACTAATATAAAGTCAATGAATTATTGATCACTATAAACTTTGGATATCTAAACATTTAAATATGAATAGTACAAATAAAAAAAGGTACCGTACATGATAAAACTTTGGATATGGCAACATATAATTCATTGGGAATAGTGAAGCTGGCAATAAGACCTCAAATCTATCATCCAATCAGATCATGACATATATGGGTTTTTTTGTTATATAAAAAATAATGCTTTTAGTTATGTAGGTTGAACATTAGAAAGTATGCAAAAATTTGTAGTCAAACGACAAACTAAGATAAAGTCAACGAATTATCGATCGCTATAGTCCCTCTACGCCTTTGGCAGGGACTACTAATGTTATCAAATAAAGAGACTATAATTTTAAAATTGATTATGTCTATGGGAATATATTAACTAGATTCTTATAAAAAACATTTTTCAAAATATATAAATATATTTATCTATTAAATAAGAAAATCAATTATATATTTATATCATTATATTAACTTTATATAAATAACGAATAAGAAATTAAAAATCATAATACATTAATTCAAATTTTATTTTTTATTTTTTTTTATCTGAATCTAAAAATACACATCCGTAATTTCTATTATAGATAAAAAGGAGTTTGTAATCATTCACTGGTGGGAGACTACCTCAAAGGAAACTAGCCCTCCCCGTCACCTCAATATCAAACAACTTGTTACATCGAAGGTGTTATTTTAGGGGGAGATCTCTCTCACTTTTTCGTCGTCTGTCCATAACTTATGGATACATGACACGTATATCTCAATTGTAATGACACGATTGTGATACTTAATTTATGATCTTATGTGGTGATATGTTATTTTGTAGGGTTTTTAGTAGTTGTGAATGGAGTTGCATGCGGATATTCATTGCTTTCATTGAGCTTACTAAAAAATTCACCTCCTCTACTCTGGTTGCCTTTCTTCTTTTTTTCACCGATTTGGTAATGCATTATGCTATCTCAGCCACCAAATTCTTATCTTCTGGATTGGGAAATATATTACTTGAAGTAATGTAACTAATAATAAATCATAGTCGCGATATGAAGTTGGTTAGTGTGCGCTTAACTATGGCGAATCTTTTGATAGGAAGAGGTAGCAAGATAGACAGAGACTGGCGATAGGTACAGGTAGGAAGATAGACAGAGACCAGTGATGATCATAACCAATCAGAGGTGGAAAGTATGTGTATTCGGTGGATTCGCTGGCATGGTGAGGTGAGATTACAGGCAAGCATTCATGGCAAACACTACGAGCAATAAATCCATACGTACCCAGCAATCTTCTCTTGATCTTCTACATGTCATAATTCACTCACAATTGATTTGATTTCTAGCATCATCATTCTATGTTTAAACCAACATTAGCAAGAGTTTCATCCATTGTTATCGTTGAGACTCTCTTTGAGAAGTAAAATGTATTTTTTCTAGAACGGATGGTAGCACACAAATAATAAACAAACTAAGCAAGCATTAAGAAATGGCTTAAGTATTTAGCAGACATGTGTACTTTATAAAATGAAGTAATGTCATAGGGATGTGTAATTAGGTAATTAGGTGAGATACATTAACTTCTCTGATGTAGAAGTTAAGGCAAGTCATGATAGCACGCAACCGACAACAATCAACAAGTCGGTTTACGCAACCATTCCATTAATAAGTCGGTCATGTGATCTATTCAATTTTTATATATACATATTGTTCAATGGACAATGGCTTGATCAATTTGAATATCATGCAGGCGATCTCGACCAATTTGAAGATCATCTAGTAAGTACCTTCTAACAACAAGACCTCCAAGCAGCTTGTAGCGGCAGAGACTCAACTTGAGTGATAGCACAAATCTCTATATTGTTCACCTTCTCAGCGTAAAGATCGACGATGCCTTCGCCCATTGGTGTCACCCCTACAAAAAGAGGCATTCAATTCGAATTATAGATTGTTTTTACTAAAGTTGAACAATAATGTTTGAGATCTTAGATTAGCAATATTTTGTTCCAAATATCTAAATGAAATTATGTAATGGACAAGATTTAGCATACATATCTTAGCTTAGCAATATTTTGTTCCAAATATTAAACAAATCATCACATATATTGAACATGACTATCATTATCTGCAGTAGAAAATATCATAGAAGACTTATAATATGTCAGTGTAGGTTTAGTTTGCATCACTTAGAAGAGGATATAGGAAGAAAATCTCCTGCATAGAAGACTAATAATCCATGGCCAACACATGAAACTACGAACTGGTCTCTCCCTCTTCACAACAATGGAAAGGATGACTACTATCATGCTCAGAACTAAGCCTGTAATTACAGAAATTCTGAAGCTTTTACTCAAACCCTAGTCGTTATCCACAAGATCAAGATTTCGCTTTGAGATCTCACCTTCCATAGACTGCACCTCCCATTGATCAAATCATTCTCTTACTTTTGATGCTTCTTCTAGCTCATGTTGATACACCCATCGGTCAATAGAACCAAATGTTCTCTAGGCCCCTGATTGACTAAGACCGAAGAGTGAAACAACCAACCGCTTGCAACTTCTAGCGTAGAGACTCAGCTTGAGCAATCGTGCAAGTGACCCATCAAATAAATTTAAGGAATTGGTGAGTATAGATTGAGTGTTACCTCGAATTACTTTCTCCTACTGAAATCCCAATGAGTTTTCTCTTAAGACTTAAAACCTGCAATTTCCCTATAGTGTAAATTTCAAAAAAACACTCATAAAAACAACATGAAACAACCCTTTAGATTGTATGCATATCCATCTAAACCCTTACCTACCAGAGGTATCCCACTCTGTACACGTTTATTGGGAATATATCTATCTACATATATTGGTAAAATATCTATCTAAATATATGTGTCTCATGCCTTCTCAAACTAAACCAAAACAAAAAGCCAACAGAAACATGCAGGATCGTCTCTTTCAAAATCTATAGAAGGATTTGAATGTCTATTCTGAGGCATATAGTGAATTTTTGAAAGAAATGTTATGTGAAAGGGGCAACATCGAAGTGGAGTAGTGAGAAATGTACAACGTTGTGTTTGTATAGTGATTGAGTTGTTTGTCAAGGCTCCAAATGCAAGTATTATTTACAGGTTGTGCACATGTTATGAATCCAAGCTCGGCCCAGCCTTTCTCTGCATAAAATATGGAAAGGGAACGTCGAGAAAATGACTTATGGGAGCTCATTATCCTCTTAGATCTATCGAACATCGTCCTCTCATTATCTGTCAACCTTCTCCAACAAAAAAATCTTATCAACCTTCTCCAATTGTGATCCTTTCGTTAAATTCCCACAAAATGTTGCATGCATGTTGAAATACAATTGTAACATGTGGCTACCACACGGCATGTTTAAAATATTTTATTTTAAAATCCTACCCGTAGCGGACATCGGTAACAATCTCGTGTGGGTGAACTGCAATCCCTGCTAGAATTGCAGTTTTTTCAATCTCAGTAAGAAGAGCCTTACATTTGTTGTCCATTAAATCCTTGTCGTTGTCGAGATTATCAATCTCTGCATCACCATCACTGGACTGATAGCCAGCTCTGTCTATTTCACGAAACGGTTCCCCTGATTGCTCAATAGTGTTTTCTATCTAAAAAATAGTTGTTGAAGTAAATTATGTTCTCATTAAGAAAGATGTCAAGCGCACACCTTCTCTAGGAAATTGTGAAAATTCTTCTATTTTTTTATTGCCATCAGTCACATTGTTTTAGAAGTCGATTGTAAATACTTGTTGGCTACTCAATGAATAGTTGGCATTTAGCTTATGACAAACCGGTGGGAAGTGCCAATGTGTGCTCAATGGCGTCTTCACTTGAGGATATCGTTGACCGATTAAGGTTTTTAGAGTTTTTCTTTTACATTTTGTGGGCCTCTGTATAGATTTTGTGTGCTCTTTTCACAAATTTTGTATGATTTTTAAAAAGGAATTTGAATGGATTGTAAGGCACCCCCTCCCACACAGGTGAAGAAAAGAAACCATTCAAGTTTTTTGCGCTCGATCTATATTGCATGGTAGGTTAAAACCCTAACACTTCCTCAGTGTGATATATGGGTTTTATTTCATGCCCAAGATTGTCTCGATCCTAATCACGTGTGTATAAATCACAAATTTATTTATTTTTCCAGGAGAAAATTGGCTCAATTATATTAGACATATAATTTTTTTACATCTTTCTTCTTATATACGAGGATCCATTACAAAGCATACTGTCGATTTCAGATCCATACTTAAAATAGAAAAATGATGAAGTACTAATAGTCTCAGAGAACTAGTTTAATACTGATGTCTCAAGCTAGACATCACCAAACAAAACCATTTCTCCCATAATACAAAACATATAAAATCTTATATGTCGATCAAAAAATACAGCTCCACACATAAAATGTCTAATGGATTCTAATATGTCTCCTAGGTCCTTATGCACCATTAGACCAGAGATGATAGGATAATGTGCCATCTGGTTCTTCAAAGGCCTGCTTTGAAAGCATGTTTGCTTCAGTATTAAAGCTTTTGAAGATGTGATGATATCTAATAGACTAAAAATTATTTGAAAGAACTTTTACTCTAGATTTCCATCCTTCCACTGAGCTCCCCTGAAGTCTTCCTTTGTTTAATATCCATTCAATAACGACTTTGGAATCACCCAACACGTGGATGCAATATAATGACAAGTGATTTGGTGGCATGAGAGTGGCCCATGCTCCCAAAATTTCTGCTCTTGTATTGGTTCCTATACCACAATTGAAGGTCCATGTTATGACTGTAGCATCCAAAGTTTTTATTGCACCACACAAGCTGCCATCTCTTTGAGTTGCACCATCGAACCATGCTATTGCAAAATCCTTTCGATGAATGATCAATATATCTCTCAGAAGTCTATCCTTCAGGAGGGTACTAGTTCTATTTTGCAATGCCATTGTCTTATAAATCACTGCATGTATTGAAGGGTTGGACTCTTCAAAAATTGCTTTGTTACACTCATTCCAAATGAACCAACTAATAAGATTTGTTATCTGAGTAGGGACTGTCTTTTCCTCATACCAGTTTTTAATGCAATCCGACAGGGTGTTCCCAAACCAGCACCCTTTTAAGTTTAATTATTTGGTTAATATATTCCAAACGAATGTAGCAAGTGGACAATGTTTAAAGAGGTGAATGATATTTTATGAATCTAGTTTACAGAGTGGACAACGACCTCGTCCTTCCCATCCCCTTTTCTGCAAAGAGTCCCAAGTTAGTATTTTTCCTTCCATAGCCAACCAGATGAACAATTTAATCTTTAATTGGATTTTCCACTTCCAGATGGATTGTCTCCAAATCTCCACTTTCGACAAACTTTTTGATGATATTATGCTCCAATAGAAATTTTTAACAAAAGGAGATCCAAAATTATCTCCTCCTATCCACATTAATTTATCTTTAGAATCATGGAAAATCATAAATTTACTTGATCCTGCAGTGCTGGGAGCTTTTTGCGATTCCAGGTTCTGCTAGGTTGTAGAAGTAAGATAGGTGTAAATTAATTTTGTGTAAGAAATATTTTTAATAAATTTAATATGAAATGTAGTTTTCATTCACATGAGTAAGGTAGGTGTAAAGTGTAAATTAATTTTGTGTAAGAAATATTTTTAATAAATTCAATGTGAAATGTAGTTTTGAGAAAATTTAAAATGTTAAATTTTTTTAATGTATAAATGGAATATATATATATATATATATAATTAATAAATTTATGTTATTTACCAAATATATTTAAAAGTTAAGTTAGGGTTAATAGGTGCCATATAAGTGTCCCCGAGGTGTAGGACAGTCGGTGACGGAGTGTGTTGTTAAGCCACTCTGTGATGTTAAAGTCACCGGTTCGAAACCTGCTGGGACAAAAAATCCAACCATGTTAAGGGTTGGTGTGGCTCAGGCTAGGTGCGATCCCCGGGTGATTTTGACGGCTTAGATGCCCCTAAGTCGCGGTTTCTCAAGCCGCAGGTTAATCGCGTAGCCAACAGGTCCCGCACAAATTAACAAACAAAAAAAAAAATAGGTGTCATAGAAGTTGTGGGGAGTGACTTAATAAGTGAATTTATTTTTAAGATTATTCTATGACTTTCATTAAGGTTGTAGATGTCTATATTCATTCACATTAGTAAGGTAGATGTAAAGTATAAATTAATATTTTATGTAAGAAATATCTTTAATAAATTTAATATGAAATGTAGTTTTTATTCACATGAGTAAGGTAGGTGTAAAGTGTAAATTAATTTTGTGTAAGAAATACTTTTAATGAAATGTAGTCTCAGACAATTTAAAATGTTAAATATTTTTAATGTATAAATAGAATTTTAATATATATATTAAAATTTATAAATTAATAAATTTATATCATTTATCAAATATATTTAAAAATTAAAAGTTGAGTTAGGGTTAATAGGTGCCATAAAAATTGTGGGGAGTGACTTAATAAGTGAATTTATTTTTAAGATTATGCTATGGCTTCCATTAAGGTTGTAGATGCATGTATTCATTCACATTAGTAAGGGAGATGTAAATTAATTGTATAAGGAATATTTTTAATAAATTTAATATGAAATGTAGTTTTCAGAAAGTTTAAAATGTTTAATTTTTTTTATTGTATAAATGTTATATATATATATATATATAAATTGAATTAGAGTTATATTTAAAAATTGAATTAGAGTTATATTTAAAAGTTGAATTAGGATTAATAGGTGCAAGAAAAGTTGTGGGGAGCGACTTAATAAGTGAATTTATGACATGTTTTATCTTAAAGTTAAGTGTTTTTTTCCTTAATCTGAAGAATAAATTATCAAAATGTGCCAAGGACAAAATTTTATATTCAAAATTTTCAATCTTACATAGATTTAAAACCATTTTCTTAATAAGTAAATTTATGACATGTTTTGTCTTAAAATTAAGTGTTTTTTTTTTCTTAATTTGAAGAATAAATTATCAAAGTGTGCCGAGGACAAAATTTATATTCGAATTTTCCAATCTTACATAGATTTAAAACCATTTTTCTAATAAATAGCTTATAAAAAATAATTTTATATATATCGTTATGTCAATATTAAAGATATTAATATTAAAATATTTTTAACATATTTATTAATTTTTTATATCATTATCAAATATATTAATATTATAATAATATGTAAAAAAAAAATAAATTTAAATTTTATTTTAAATAATATAAATATTAAAAAAATACATTAATATATCTAATAAATAGTTTATAAAAAATAATTTTATATATATATCTATTTTTTTTGGTAAGTGAGTGTAGGAAGTTGTATTATTGTAGAATAGATTATGATACAAAAAAGGGGGGCCTCCTAGCCTGCCTAGTAGGAAACCGGACCAAGGGTTCCCGAGTTGCGCTTACTGATATATACGAGGGGTGGGACTCGTCTGCCACCTGGGGAAACCAGGCCAATCCCATCATAACCAATTTGAAAAAGAAAAGCAACAATGACTTAAAAAATAGATGCAGAGACTACGCTCTAGGCCCAAGAGGCCAGTGGTCGAACTAACCAGACAACTAACCACTCACTTATTTAGGACAATGATGTGTTTCTTCTCGTCATCCACCCGGTTCTTGTCATCCTCCTCCTGGGAGATTGTGCGATTCTTCTTGATGTGGGCTGGCGCACCGTGTCCATCGACTGGTGTGATGTCCATGCGGTGGACATAGCGCAGATAGAGGTGAAATTAAGCAGCCAACCGCTCCATCTTGGATTTATGATCCTTCTCGACCTCAACTAACAGGTTGGTAATAGTTTCCAAGATGCTAAGGCGACTCAGGATTTCGTCCAACATTTTCTTGTGATCCGAGTTATCCTCCCGGCTGGCTTCTTCCATTTCCAAACTCACTTTGCCGATCATCATCTTATTTAGCCACGCCATCTCCACTATTTTATGGTAGAGGGTTTCCCCAGGATGTGTGGCCCCCCGATCGGTTACCCAATATGCTTCTTGTGCCAGTGCTTCCCAAGCTTTGCCTTTGCATTTTTCTTTGATTTCCTTTTCCCAACGGGTGATGGCCGCTTTTCCTTTCGGTGCAACCAGAGTTTGGAAGGTGTCCTCCACATATTTTGCCACCTGCTCCATTCTTGACACCTGTCGTGGACTATTCAGTACTTCCTTTCCAAGGGGATTCCTCTTCATGTGCATGCGCTTCATTCTTACCATCTCGTTTGGTCTGTGACAGCTCCTTTGTTGGTTACTCAGCATGTACCTCTCTTCACAGGGATTCTTCCTTTACCTGCCCTGTATCTGTGGTAGCCTCTGCAATTGCGCTCCTTTTTGCGGCTATTCTTGTTGTCTTTCCTCTTATTGATATTCTCCAGCTGTGATCTTGTCCTTCCAATCATGGCTTGTCCGTAGTGGTGATCCCTCCTGTCCTTTTCCCTGGTGGCGGCTCATATGATCATGATGACTCATCATTTATCTATGTGCGCATCTCTGCCCCTACTCGCTTGATATCCTACTGTGTTGCTCTTCATACCTATACTTTGGCCTGGAGGATCAATTATGCACCATGTCACTCCCTCATGCCTTACGTCACTTGTTGCATGTTATTTGTCGATGTACTTTACTTTGTCCTTTCCCTGCAATTCTTTATGTCGCAAGGGTCTTGTTGTCGTATCCCCACCGACTGTTTATGTTGATCCTGCATGGTCATTGGTGATCGAGTGTTCGACAATCATTTCCTTCCTGGGCCCAGCTTGCCTGCCGCCAGGCCTTGCACTTCCCTTCTCGATGTGACCTTCCTTTCTTAACCTACCTTCACAGTCTTTTGTTGCTAAGTGGATGCAGTCCGTTCTGAGTTGGTTATTTGGGAGATTGATCCAAGTGGTGTCTAGTTTTGAACCTTCCTTGCCAACCCCCTCGATGGCTAGTATGTCCACTGGTCCATTCGCTGACCTGCGGACCCAGCGCAACTCCATTGTTTTCAGAATTTTTAGATGCTCCTAGATTTTCTGTAGGGAGAGAGCCAAGTGTCAGTGTCTCTGAACCTTGCCCACTCTAGTACCGTTTTGGAGTCTCTTCATCGTATTGATGACCAAGGTGGAGTCACCTTCCACTATAGTGTTTTTCATCCTTTCGCTCTTTAGGATTCCAAGGCCAAGCTCCAGGGATCCAAATTCCATTGCATTGTTGGTTGAGTTCCCCATACTCCCAGCATACAGTCGAATGACCTTACCATCATTGTCTCTGATCACCCCTCCCATCCCTGCCACTCCTGGGTTTCCTTTTGTCGCCCTGTCAAAATTTAATTTGAGGAACCCTAACGGAGGGGCGATCCAGTTGCGATATCCTAGTTGGAGTTGCGGATTCCGCCTTACCGTTGCATTGTTGCGCTCATCTTTTAGGTGAAAGAACTCCAGGATGCGGGAATCTTGATATGTGAGTTGTGTTGTTTCCTTCTTACAGTTGTGGCTTTGCACCGTTTCTCGTATTTGTGAGATAATTACATCCATGAGATTTCCCTCCGATAGGCTTTCATTCCTGAAGATGCGTCGATTCCTCTCCTTCCATATTGCCCAGATGATCATCCCCGATGTTAGGTTCCAGCATAGGTTCACCTTTTCATTTTCATTGTAGCTCTCATTCCAATTGTTCATGGTTGCACTGATATTTCCCTGGATTCTATTTGACTGGCGGTAGATGTCTATCGCCCAATCCCATATCTTTGTCGTGTAACTTCACTCATCGAGGAGGTGATTGGTTGTTTCCTCCTTAGCTTGACAAAGGTGGCAACAAGAAGGGCCTATGTAACCCCTTTTCATGAGGTTTTCCCAGGTTAGAATTCAATTGTGGAGAACTAACCACTTGAACATTTTGATTTTTGGCCATTGGGGGTTGCTCCAGATCTTTCCCCACTGTTGTGTCGGGTCCTCTTGAACCTGGTCGGCGATGTAAAACCATGCTTCTTTTAAGTTGAATTCCCCATCATTTTCCCTGCCCCACCTTAATTGGTCCTCGTCCTCTGAGATTGCAATTTTCCTTTTCGCTAGAGTTTTGATACGGTCATTATTTTGTGGATCAAGTTTGTCCCAGGTACTCCATCTGTCGCTATCATTTCTTGGCTTCCAGTACTGATGGTTTGTTGTTTTTCCTTACACAAGCATTTCCTATTGGAGCTCCTCCCTGTCTGGATTTTCCATTATGGGTTCCTGTTGCCACGCGTCCTCCCAGAATATGGCAGTTTGACCATTTCTGACTTCCCAGAAGCTCTGTTTATGTATCCAGCTCTTGTTGCGTCGGGCGAGATTCTAAATGATTGATACCTCCCTTGTGCCCATGAGTCGAATTCGGTCTTAATCATTGTTGTTCAGGGCATACTTGGTCTTCCAGAGGTTTTCCCATGGTATTGATTTGTCCTTGACCAATCTCCACCAGAGTTTTTCCATGTAGGCTTCATTAGTTACCTGTGGGTCTTGTAACTCAAGGCCTCCTTTTCCTTTTGGTCGACAAACCTTCTCCCAGGCTACCAGGGCCCATTTCTTTTTATTTTCAGCACCTCGACATAGGAAATCTCTTTGAATGGCTCTTATCTTTCGAAGTATTCCTTTGGGAGATGGGAACATTGACATCATATACGTCAGAATTGCTTGTAGGACCGCTTTGGTGAGGCTAAGCCTCCCTGACAGGTTGAGAGCTCTGTAAGTCTAATTTTTTACCCTCTCCTGCAGTTTGTTGATCACTCCTTCCCACATTGGCATTTTGCAAGCTCTGTCCATTAGGGGGATTCCCAAGTATTTTGCTGGGAGCGTTTTGCGTTCAAATCCCAGAATATTGTCTAAGTTTCTTTGTATTGTGGGATTAGTGTTGAAGAAATATATCATGGATTTGGAGTGGTTTATCTCCACCCCTGAGGCTTCCCCAAAGTCTTCTAATATTATTTTATAGGTTTTTGCTTCCTTGACCATGGGTGTGCCATGGAGAAGGGCATCATCAACAAAATGTTGGTGTGTGGAGGTTGGATAGTCTTCGAAGGGTTTGATTCCTTTTAGTTCCCCTGTTGTAGTTGCACTTTTTATACTTTTGTTGAGCCCTTCCATCGTCAGAATGAATAGGAAGGGGGACAATGGGTGTCCTTGTCTGATGCCTCTTGAAGGCTAGAAGGGTTTTGTTGGGGCTCCATTAATTAGGAGCAAGTAGCTTGTCATTGAGACTAGATTGACAATCCATTTGATCCAGTGTTGTTCAAACCCTAAGGCTTCCAACGTTTTGGCCATATAGTGCTAGCTAACCGTATCATAAGCCTTTGCTAGGTCAAGTTGGATTATCATCCCCCCTCTCATTTGGATTTTTAGTGTGTATATAAGTTCATGGGCATGGATGATGTTATCTAGTATTTGTCTTCCTTCTACGAAACCCGCCTACTCCTGTGAAATCATTGTGGGTAGGAGTGGTTTCAGTCTATTGGCTATGACTTTGGATATTATCTTGTACACAACATTGCATAAAGATATCGGCCTATAGCGATCTGGGGTCCTTGCTCCATTTTCTTTTGGGATTAGAGTGATCATTGTGGCATTTAAAGCTTTCAAGATGGAGGTCGAATGTCTGGAGTCTTCCACCACCCCATAAACATCATATTTAACCACTTCCCAGTAGGCTTTGAAAAATTCCACTGTGAAGCCATCTGGGCCTGGGGCATTTCCATTGGGCATCTCCTGGACCACTTGGTCGATTTCCTCCTTTGTTTTGGGTTTGTTTAGTTTGATATTTTGTTCCTCTGTGACCAACCTGGGGATGTGATGAGTTATCCTTTGTATGGCCTCAGTTTTGTCTTGGTTGGGTTCCTAGGCTATCCTCTAGAAGTGATTGACCAAAGTATTTTCAATTTCCTTGTGGGATTCTCTTTCGATCCCATCTTGATCCCTAATTTTCAGGATTTTGTTGTGGGATCTTCTTGCAATGGTGGTTTTATGAAAAAACTTGGTATTTCGCTCCCCTTCCTTTAGCCACCTTATTCTGGACTTTTGGCACTAGAGATTTTCTTCCTGCTGGCATCTTGCTTCCTATTCCTGGGTCATTTGGATCTCTTCTCTTTTCCGATCGTCTGTGTAACCCTCGTCTATGCAGAGTTCCTGGAATATCCTCATTCTATCCTTGATATTTATTTTTTCTTGGTTTATGTTCCCAAATATTTCCTTGTTCCACTCTTTGAGTTTGTGTTTGATGTACTTGAGTCTCTTATATAGTTTGAACATCATTGTCCCTTGATCTGATAATTCCTCCCGCCACCATTGGTTAATGTGCTACTTGAAGGTGGGATGTTCGATCCATAATTTCTCAAATCTAAAAGGTTTGTTCTTCGGAGTGGTTTGGAAGTTTGCTTCCAATTGGACTGGCCAATGGTCTGAACCCCCCCAAGGCAAGATGTTGCAATCTAACGTTAGTCCCTGCAGAATGATGGATTCTGACACCAGGAATCTATCTATCCTTGTAGCTACTTGGTGGTGATTACTTCATTTGTTATTCCAGGTGAATTGTCCATTGTTGGTTCGAATGTCTACCATATCCATTGCATCAATGAAAGATGAGAATTCCTCTGCATCTCTATCCAGTCTCCTCGTGCCCCCTTTTTTCCCCACAAGTGTCATGATTATGTTGAAGTGCCTTGCCAAGATCCAGTGGAGGTTGCAGGATCTGGCCTTTAGGTTTTCTAGGTCTATGAGCATTCTCCTTTTTTCCTCCAACCTCTGGGGACCATACACATTGGTGCATAGGATCGCCTCGGTGTTACCTATAATTTGCATGTTGACCAAGAGTGTGTGTCTCGTAGCTTCAGATGCTAGTAGGTTCATTGATTGTGGGTTCCATAAGGTGAGTATACCACCTGTCGTATGTTTGACTTCAGCAGCCAACATCTGGTACTTTCTCCATTGTTTGTATTGATTGTTTCCATTATGTCTACAGTGCATTTTGTCTCTTGAATGAAACAGAGGTCAGGTTGTTCCTTCCTCGGTCTACGTTTAAGTATTCTTTACTTTAGTGGGTTGTTTAGGCCTCTTATATTCCATGTGATAATATTGATTTTAAAATGTGGGGGGGATTTGGGAAAGAGTTTTTTTATCTTACCTGGATTTATCAGCAGGGCTCCTAGTTCTTGTAGGGCTACGTTGTTTGATTTCCTGCCTTTCTTCTGCCTCGTCTGCTTGGGTGAATCTTGTGGGTTTCCCTCACCTTCTTTGATTCCTAGGTGTCCTATCTTGTTGTGCATACGCTTGATCCCTCTGTATTTTGCTTCCTCCCTTAGAAGGAAAAGGTATTGGATACAATCTAGTTGCTCCATTGGCACATTGTCTACTCCCTGGTTTTTCCATTGCTCCGGGATGTTCGAGAGATCTATGCCTTAAATTTAAACAATGTCTCTAAGATCAAGATCTTTCATGCCTACCTCGCTTGGTGTCATCTTTGAATCTTTGTTTGCCTCCTGCATTGGGGTATTGGTGTCTTCGATTCCTGCTTCCATAGGACTTGCGCTACCTCCTTGTTCTCTCTTATTTCCTAGAATGTCGGTGTTCTCCTGAGTTGCTTGTTCCCTAACTACTCTATCTTTTGTCTTTCCCTTTCCTCCTTCTTCCCCTTGGTTAGCCTTGTCCTGTTCTTCTAGTCTAGTCCTAGCTTTTGGGTTTCTTTTTGTGGGGGCTTTGCTTGGTTTCTTGTTTGCTCTGTTTCTGTGGTTTGGTTTTACAAACCCGTCATCATCCTGTTGTGCTTTGGTGTTTTATGTTTCTTGTTTTTTATTGAGCGGACATTCTCTGATTAAGTGTCCATGTTCATGGTAACTTCTGCATCTAAATGGGATCTGATCGTAATCGATGCTTTGTATCCATTCCTCATCCATGAATTCTAGGCTTATGGCTTCCGGGAGTGCCCCCGACCCATCCATCTCTATGAATATCCTTCCATAGGATGTATATCTCCCTATTAGGGTTGCTTCTGATGTCTTAACATATTTTCCAAGTTTGTTCTTGATTGCTTTGAAGGTGGACGGAAACCAGTAGTCTAGCGGTAAGGAGTAAAACCTCAGCCAGACTGGGAAATTTTTAAAGGTTTCTTTCTTTGGGGAGGAGTTTTCCTTCCATAGCCGCATGTACAGCCCTGTTGAGGCGTGGAAGTATGGCTTCCCCTCGAAGAATTTATCCATGTCCTCCAGGTTCATGAAGACTGTTGTGAAGAATCCTTTCAAACCCAGGTGGAGTTGCACTTCTCCACTTGGCTTCCATTGATATTTTATCCAGCTGTGCAACATTCTTTCTATGGGCCACAACCCCATGAACTTGCAAATTAGTGCATGTGTCTTCATCTGGTCCCGATAGAGCTGTGTTTGTGGGTCTTCCAGTATAACATTGGGTATCATTGTTGTTTTGGGTTTGCATGGGTTGCACCCATCTTCCCCACTGGGGTTTGCTGGTTCTTGTGAAACCTTCTGGGTTTCTCTGGTCCCCCCCCCCCCAACACAATCCTTTTTTTGATGGTTGCTCTCCTGGTTATTTTCCGATCCTGATCCCGAGGTGCTCGTCGGCGGTTCTTTGAAACCAACGCCCCGTGGGCCTTTCCCCCTGTCCACCACTACCTGCTTGTATGATGGGGTGTTATTCTTGCCCCCTTTGATAACCATTTTGTACTATGTTGTGACCGCGACTGTCAAACCCTGGCTTGCGGATTTTTCAACGATGCCCCTCTTTCCCTCCAAGGTTTTTCAGTACAAAGGAATTATGAATATGATCTCTGGTCCAACTAATTTTATATATATCATTATGTCATTATTAAAGATATTAATATTAAAAAAAAAATTAACATATTTATTAATTTTGTATATCATTATCAAATATATTAATATCATAATAATATTAAAAAAAAAAACAATTTTTTTTTAAATGTTATTTTAAATAATATAAATATCTAAAAAAATACATTAATATATCATAAACATTTTTTTTCCATAACGTGATACAATCTTTCATATGGTCTTTACAAGCCCCCAACTCAAAACTGTAACTTGTCCCACCAATTCCTGGTCTTTATATAATCTATCTCGAACCTCTCTCCATCACGACTTCTATAAAAAAATTCCCTATGTTTTTTTTTTTTGTTTTTTTTTTCCTTCCAGTTAGCTTCCCATATACTAGGAAAACAATTTATACTCCAACTACATGTACCAATTTATGTTCCCTAACCGTGATATATATATGTATACCCTTCAACATTAAACAATATTTTATCTATTTATTTA
>ML800453.1:93724-103829 GCA_009831015.1 Picea engelmannii | reverse complement strand
ATCTATCCAAGACAACAAGTATGTCTTCACTTTACCTTCTTCACATTGCTCAAGCTTAGTTATAGTTTATACAATTATTATCTTGATTTTCCCTCTACACATTCCTTTAATTTTTACATGCATCACACACACCAGCCACATTTTACATTCCCTTCTATGTGACCAATAATGCAAGTGATAATTTTACATTGTTTTTACTCTTTCTGCAGGATTTTGATCGTGCATGAAATCCAAGTGCATACTTGTAAAGCAGACACTGTTGGTACACCAACACTGATAGAAGATGTAATTTCTTCTACAAAATGACCATTAGAACCTACTAATACACCCCCCAAAATTACACCTATTGCATCTTTGCATGCGTCCCTAAAGGACTGGACTCTAAAAGTCAAAGTACCTTCAAAAAGTGATCCACGCACATTCACTAATGCTAAGGGACTTGGCCATGTATTTAGCTTCTATGTTATTGATGCAAAAAATGGTGAAATACTCATTACCTGCTTCAACATACAAGCGACAAATTTCCATCCTTCCATAAACATTGGCAAAATTTACATCATCTCAAAAGGGTACATCAAGCTTGCAAAAAAAGAATTCAATCATTTAAAAAATGATTGGGAAATAACTCTAGATATTACCTCAACCATTGAAGTTTGTTTAGAGGATGATCATTCAATATCAAACCACAACTTTCTATTCACTCCTATTAATGTGGTACCAACTTTAGTCAACAATTCTATAGTTGATATTATTGGAATTGCTATCTCTATTAGCCCTTTAACAACCATCATGAGAAAGAATGGAACAGAGACACATAAGAGAACCCTCCAACTAAAAGACATGCCAGGGTATAGTATAGAGGTCACATTATAGCGAGTCTTTTGCAACAAACATAATCTACACCAATATTCTATCTCAAATACCTTTCCAATAATCGCTTTGAAAGCAGTAAAAGTAACTAACTTTGATAGGATATCAATTACTACAACCTTCACATCCCAACTTTCCATCAATCTTATTCTCAAAGAAGCCCAAGATTTGAGATCCTGGTTTGATAACCCTTTAACAGATCTAACTTGTCACTCCTTATCTGCACATGGAGCTTTAGGAGGGCACCCTTCTATTCAAAAACACTTGGCTGACGTAGAAAATGAGGTAATTGGTAAAGGTCCAAACACTACATTCATTTTGGTTGAGGCAACTGTTGCTTCTTTAAATACAGACAATTGTTGGTATGTTGCATTCCCACTTACATTCAAAGATCGAAACTGTAAAAAACAAACTCACACCTATTGAAGATGGTGTCTGGAACTGCCAAAGGTGCAATCAACATGTTTTTGAATGTGAGTATAGGTACATTTTCCAGTTCAACATTGAAGACCAAACAAGCAAGATCAATGTTACAACATTTCAAGAAATCGTCAAACAACTTATAGGTGTTTCTGCAGAGAAGTTATATGAATATGAATATGAGGGAAATACCAAAAAAATCACGGACATCTTTGGAAAGTTGTTCTTTCATAGCTACTTGTTCAAACTTGTAGTGCATGAAGAAACATTTTCCAATCAAAAACAAATCAAAAGCATCGTGATTGCATGTGATAAAATTGATCACATATCAAAGCCAAAAGAGGACATCCTTGTCCCTTAATTGTTGGCTAAATAGTGTTTCCAAAGTGTTATGGTTGTTTTTTTCAAACACCAACTTGTAATTTCCCTGCTTTTGTGCATATACATATTATGTAAACTTTTTGTGTTTTGGAGTTTTTTAATCTTCATTATAACATTTGTATGGAAGAAATCCAACCTATGCATTCACTTAAAACATATTTAAAAAAAAAATGTTTTTTGTATAACTATTTTGAGAGTATGCTTGCAAAAATAAGCTATCAGACATACAAAATGTGATATCAAGCGCTTTGAATTCTAACTACAATTTTTTTTTCTCTTATAGGCAATTTCATTTGGCAGAAGAATTGCCCCAATGTTGCGAACTACAACAACAAACACCACTTGTGAAGGTCTCTCAGGATCATTAGAAACGCATGTTCTCTTTCAACAATGCATACCAGCAAATACTTCGCACATAAAATCTTCACAAATTCAACTTCCCAATAAGACTCTATACAATCGTCAATGCCATACACTTCATGCTACACAAATAAACCAAAAAAAAAAAAATAGATGGAACAATTACACTATTAATAAAGAAATCGCTAGCTCAATCACCACTTCTCTATCTACATCTAGGATCCAATAAAATGAACAACGTCGTATAAAATATGTTGAAAAACTATAAAAATAAAATAAAAAAATAAAACAAACAAACAAGAAAAAACAAACTTGGATAGACTTAGAGAGACTTCACTTATAAACCAAAACCAACCTTGTGTGGAATTACCAACACGTGTTCTAGAACCTCAACCCCATACACATGCTTCCCAATCTTTCTGAAAATGTATCGATGCCTTGTTTAACATACATACATGCACTACATGTATGGAATCGTATCCTGGAATTCCTACTCACCCATATCTGAATAGTCACATTTGTACTCGTTGTCATAGAGAAAATAATGGGTATCATTTCTCCAAATGGAATAATATGGACCCCGGTGACCAACCCACGGTTCTGTCAATACTTACACAGGTTGAGGAAATGTTAATTGCTCGAGTTAGCCCCATCTTGCAAGTTAGGCATGCTCAAGGTGGACAATACAAATATAGTGGCCACACTATTAGTTTCTCGCAACAAATCCTCCACATAACAACTTTCTTGCCCCATCACCTTTCAGAACTTGATATCTTAGTTGTCAAGAGACATGGAGGAAAGGGGAAATGTTATGATTGTTATGTGACAAAATCTCATGTCATCAATGTATTTCTCTACAGGATACAAAATGACAAATATTACAATGACGTACAAATTGACCAAAACGTGCTTGCCTCACTTCCCAGTACGCGCACCAATGTCTCCACTCACCTCCATGGTGTCTCTACAGAAACTTTAATTTCTCCCATGGAAAAACCAAATATCTCTTTAGAACACCGTGATTTTTGCCAAGATGAACAACCAATGTCTTCCTTTGCCTTTAGATTGCCTAATACACAACAAGAACTAGAAAAATAAGAGCATTTGTTAACACTACAGATAAATTTTCACCAAATACAATTGAATGACCAACAATTGGCCTATCACCAATCAATGAGTACAACACAGAGGGTCTATTCAACATGGTGTTTCCTGCTCTTTTCCCCACTAGAGATGCCCTTCCTCACCAACCACGCATGATAAACATACCACTTGATACTTATGAAATACACTTAATGAGATACCATGACAATAGGTTTGGTATTCATCCTCGTTTCAAATAATACCTCCACAATTTGATTATGCGCCATCAAAGTCAATCAACAGCTACATTATTTTTCAAACAAATCCAAAATCATAACACACCCACCACAATTCAGGAATTGTGTGCACATCTCAAAGAAATCCCTACAGACAAAATCCCAGAACAAGTCATGCTCTTTGGAGCACATCTATATGGGACTAGAGCATTCTGGACCATGCGAAGGACTGAGCTAACAGAGATGATCACGCAACTTCCATGTCCAACCTTGTTTTTCACTCTCAGTGCAACAGACACAAAGTGGCCAGACTTGCACACAGTTATGCAAAAGGGTGGACCTCTTAACCCAATGCTTCGCCAACATTGGTGTACAAACAATGTCATTGACCTCCCCCACATTGTAGCTGCTTACATGCACAAAATGTTTTCAATCTTCAATGAGGAGATACTACAAAAACAAATGCACGCAATTGACTATTGGTATAGGTACACAATGTATACTAATTGCAATTACCTCTACCGAACCTATACATTTAGATGCTCTTTACTAATCATTCCATATCCCTTTTGCAGGTATGAATAGAAACATCGTGGCTCTTCACATATACATGGATTTATGTGGCTTGTTGATGCTCCAAACATGGAAAGATTAAATTGGGAAAACCCAAATCAAATCTATGTTGCAAAGAATTTCTTTGATAAATATGTTACAGCCTGGAATCCTAGAGAAAACCATGACACACACATGGCTATGCATCATTCCATTGAAGATGACCCTTTCTTACTAGATATTGTTAGGGACCTAACCCCTCATGTAGGTAGAATAATATATTTCCATGTAATAAAGATCAATATTAATAAGGCCCAGCAATAAGGAAGAATAAGTTCAATGTAAGAAGACTTAATAGAAACTTCTGCTTCTAGAAGGATCTTCCTCTAGATGGTTCTTTTGATAGACATATTTAGTATAAATATGAGTCGAGGGTATGAGAAATTTTGTCTTGGATATTATTGTAATAGAGCTCTACTCTGCTGGAGGTTGCCCCCTCGAAGAGGCAAGTGAGTTACATTGCTCTCAGTAATCAAAGTGCTCTTTCTGGTGTTATTCTGGTATCATTTTGGTATTATTGTGGTGTTGTTCTAGTTATATTGTTGTTCATCTGCCATTTCTAGCTATTTATTTGTGTTCTGCATACTTTTTTATATCTGGAATATTACAAGTGGTATCAGAGCACCTTCCTTGGCATAAAATTGTGGGTTAATTTTTTTTCAGGGTAGAGACGTATTCTGGCATCTTTAAGCTACAGAGATATATCATTATGCACAAAACATGGTGTCGAGGATTCATACACGTAGAAAATACAAGTGGTACTTAAGCGCACATCTGTTGGCCACCCCTGTAACCCATGTTGGTTCCCCTTCAAGTGGTAGTGCATCAGATAACACCTATATACGGATCATCATAGATCACCTAAAGCCCTCCATAGACAAACCAATCGGTCATCTGACTATTATAGTGCCACCGAGAACAACACTCGAGAATATACTATCTAGTACATGGGTAGTCGGGTAGTACGGCTAAGAGCACGATCTAGCCTCCCTTGTTGGTTCCCTGAGATATTGGGTCGAGTACTACTGTTGGACCCTGCACATATATCAGAGAGCTATAGCACAGGGAAAACCCTTGTCTGTAGAACCCTTGAATACCTAACCCTTGGGACGGAAACAAAAAAAGAACATGCAATATCTATTGTAGCGCAATTATGTCTCATGTATTGGAGTTACAAAATTACTACACATTTCTTCTTGTTAAGCATTTGGGAATTTCATCACTGCAATATTCTTCAGATCAGAGTATAACTCTACAGGATCCTGTTGGCACCATTATTTGAGACCTATTCTATTGGATTTTTCTCTTCGCCCTTATCGGAGTCATACCTATCATTTTTCAACAAATTTTTTTTCTTGTGGACCCGACCCCCTTCCAACACCCTTATTTGGGATTTACCCCATTGGATTCAATTCGTTGCCCTGATCATTGTGATACACTCCACCCATAACCCATTTTCTGTGTGGTCCCACCTGCCCCTTTTCGTGTTCCCTCGTCATCATGGCCCATACCCTTAGCCAAGACTTGGAAGCTCACTTCACTACCTTGCACTCTAATTTCATAGAAACCCAACAAGAAGTGTGATAGCTCAGTGCCAATATTGCCACCATCAATCAAAAAATGCATTCCTCCATCGCCACCTCAATTGTGGAACTCAAACAAGATCTCAAACAAGACATTACTACCCAGCTTGAATCTGTTACTATGATGATTTGCGCCAAGCTGCATATCCCTACAGATCTTCCCTTATCTGACCCACCTTTGCATACCAAAGGTGAAACTTCCTCAAATTCCCAAAATTTTCAGCCCTGTCACTTTTAGCGTGACCTACGCCTTTCGTATGTGGATGTGACAAAATTTGATGGATCAGATCCCATTGGCTGGGTAACTCATATGGAACATTATTTCTCTTTGTATGGCATTACAGATGAGTTGGCCAAACTCTGGTATGGTGTTCTCCATCTAGATCAAGAACGTTGGCAATGGTGGCAATGGAGAAAAAATGTCCGCCAAGGGTATGTGGCTTGGACACACTTTGTGGCAGATATTTATGAACGCGTTGACACTAACACCAACCATTTAGATCGTTTAACAAAGTTGAAACAATCTGGCATAGTGGAAGACTTTATAGCTTCTTTTGAGCGACTGAATTTTCGTCCAGAGGGCATGTCTGATGCTTTTTTTCGAGAATGTTTTATCAGTGGCCTCAAGGATGATATTTGTGCCCATGTCCTCATGGATCAGCCTCAGAGTTGGGTGGATGCTACTAAAAGAGATAAGGAATCACAACATGTTGTCTCTTCTCAAAATCGAAAACCCTCCTTTATTCTTCGCACTAAACCAGTAACTCCCACTCCTCCTTCTACTCCATTAAATATCCAGAAATTGACCAGGGTCGAAATGGTTGAACGCAACCTCAAAGGCCTTTGTTATAATTGTGATGAGAAATATTTTACGGGACACAAGTGTAATGAACAAAATCTTTTTATGGCCATCTCGGAGGATGTTTCGGAAGAGGATGTTGAGGCTCCCCTTGTGTCTGTGTCACTTGAACCCACTGACATAACCCCTCCCTCAAACCCTCCCAAAGTAGAACCATTCATTTCCCTAAATGCTCTCACTGGCTTATCTGCTCCCCAAACCCTCAAGATAATTGGTTACATCAAGCATAGGAAGGTCATCATTCTTGTTGATAGTGGAATCACCCATAAGTTTATTCATCGTCGCATTGCCTAATAAACTAATTGCTATATATGTGCAGTCATTGATTTCCAAATCATGATTACCAATGGTGGGTCCATGAAATGTGGAGGGCGTTGTGAAAATGTGTGTCTCCAAATTGGTGAATACCACCTAAAATCTCATATGTTTGTTATCGACATGGGCGGTTGTGACATTGTGTTGGGTGCAAAATGGCTAAGGAATTTGGGTTCCATTCTCATGGATTTTAAGGAATTAACCATGAAACTTGACCAAGAGGGCCAACAATATAAGTTCCAAGGAATCATCGTCGACTCCCCAGATATCATTAGTTCCCATCGCATGGAAAAGCTACTCAAAAAGGGTCATTCTAGCATTATTGCCCAATTCCATGCCATACAAGCAACTGAGACACCCTCTGTGTCGCATGACCTCCAATCCATCCTCTCTAAACATCAAGTAGTTTTTTCCACTCCCTAGGGACTCCCTCCTTCCCGTGGTGTTCATTATCATTCCATTCCCCTTGTCCTAGGAAGCCTTCCTCCCAATATTCATCCCTATCGTCACCCCTTTTCCCAAAAAAATGAAATTGAGAAAATGGTTCAAGAACTGCTCAACGCAGGTGTTATCTGCCCTAGTACGAGCCCCTACTCTTCTCTTGTGGTCATGGTCCTTAAGAAACAAGGTTCTTGGCGCATGTGTCCTGACTTCTACGCCCTCAACAAACTCACCATTAAAGACAAATTTCCCATTCCTATCATCGATGACCTCTTGGATGAATTGAGTGGCGCCCGGTTCTTTACTAAACTTCATCTTCGTTATGGATACCACCAGATCCATATGCAAGAGGCAGACATTCCTAAGACTACCTTTAGAACTCATGAGGGCCACTATGAGTTTTTGGTCATGCCCTTTGGCTTGTGTAATACTCCCTCCACTTTCCAAAGCCTCATGAATCGTGTTTTTCGTCCTTTTCTTTGCCATTTTGTCTTAGTTTTCTTTGATGATATCCTCATCTATAGAAAAACTTGGACAGCCCATCTTGCTCATGTGGATCAATTTCTTCATCTACTGTCTCAGCACCAACTTTTCCTCAAACAATCTAAATCTGCTTTTGGTGCCTCGGAAGTCGAGTACTTGGGTCATCTTGTTGGCAAGGTTGGCGTCAGGGTGGATCCTAAAAATATGAAGCTATGCAAGATTGGCCTCACCCAAAGACTCTCAAAACCATGTGGGGATTTCTGGGTTTAACAGGTTATTATCGCAAGTTTTTTAAGAATTATGGAAAGATTGCGACACCTCTCACTACACTCCTTAAAAATAATTCTTTCACTTGGACTCCAGCAGTTGCTCACCCTTTTCAAACCTTGAAGATGGTCATGTGCACCACTCTAGTCCTATCCCTTCCTGACTTCATAAAGACCTTTGTCTTGGAATGTGATTCTTCTGGGAAAGGAATTGGCGTTGTCCTTATGCAAGATGGTTGGCCTTTGGCCTTTACCAACAAACAATTTTTCAAGAGAAATTTGGGAAAATCAATCTATGGAAAGGAAATGTTGGCTATCATGCATGTCATGGATCTTTGGCGCCCTTATCTATTGGGGAAATGCTTCCAAATTAAGACAGATCATCAAAGCCTCAAGTATTTTATGAAACAACGTCTTTCCTCCTTGAAGCAACAAAAATGGGTGACGAAGCTCTTTGGATATGATTATGAGATCATTTAAAAGAAAGAAAAAGATAATGTGGTTGTTGATGCACTTTCCAGAAAATATGAAGATGAAGGGTCCCTTTTTTCTCTCTCCTTCATTGTACCAGATTGGCTCCAAGTTGTTCGCCAGGAATGGCTACATGATCCCAAAATTTCACATATGATACAACAATTGCAATCTAATTCTCCAGTTTCCCCAAGGTACTCTTGGCTCCATGATGAGCTTCAATACAAAGGTTTTTTGTATTTAAGTAAACAGACACAACTTAAATCCATGGTACTTTCTGAGCTTCATGCTACACCCACAATTGGGCACTCCAGGTTTACCAAAACCTATGACCAGGTCAAACATTCTTTTTTCTAGGATGGTATGAAACATGACGTTCGAAATTTTGTGGTTGTATGTGATGTGTGTCAATGCAACAAGGGTGAAACAGTGAAATCTCCTGGCACATTACAACCGCTTTTGATTCCACCTACTATTTGGTGGGATATCTCTATGGATTTTATTGTAGGCTTACCTAAATCAGGTAATAAATCAATCATCATGGTGGTAGTTGATCGTCTTTCCAAGTATGATCATTTATGTATTCTTCAACACCCATTTACAACATCCATTGTGGCTCTAATTTTCTTGGATCGGGTATTCAAGTTTCATGACATGCCACATTCTATTGTTTTTTATCACGACCCAACTTTCACCAGCAATTTTTGGTAAGAACTGTTCCAGCTACAAGGCACTCAATTGCATCTCAGCATAGCTTATCATTCCCACATTGATGGTCAAACTGAAGTTGTCAACAAATGTTTGGAAATACATTTGAGGTGTTTTGCATCGGAAAGGAAAAATCAGTGGGCTCAATGGTTACCACTAGTTGAATGGTGGTACAACACTTCATACCATACAACTACCCACATGACTCCTTTTGAAGTGGTATATGGACAAAATCCACCTTCAGTTCTCTCATATTTTCCAGGTGTCTCGAAGGTCCAAGCGGTTGACCAAACGCTTACAGTTCGAGAGGCTATTCTCTGTACCCTCAAAGAGAATTTGGTCATGGCCCAGAATCGCATGAAGAAACAAGCAGATCAAGGTCGCTTTGAATGTCAATTTGCAGAAGGGGATCATGTGTTTCTTCGACTGCAACATTACAAGCAAAATTCCCTCAACGATAACCATTGTCAGAAACTGGCGCCCAAATTTTATGGTCCTTATACTGTTCTCAAGTGTGTGGGACAGGTGGCCTATCAGTTAGCTTTGCCCAATCATTCTAAGCTCCATCCTATTTTTCATGTTTCTTGCTTAAAGAAGGTGATTGGAACTAAGTGTCAAACTCAAACCAACCTTAAGAAGGCTCCATTTGGCTAAAACCACAAGCATTTTTGGACCAGTGTGAGCGTCTTCTGCATCAGCGAACCATCAAGGAAGTATTAATCTAGTGGAAAGATACAACTCCAGCAGATGCCACCTGGGAACCAATTACCATTCTGCAACAATTTCCCCATCTCAAGCCTTGAGAACAAGGTTGTTTTTAAGGGGGAGGACATGTTAGGGACCTAACCCCTCACATAGGTAGAATAATATATTTCCATGTAATAAAGGTAAATATTAATAAGGCCTATCAATAAGGAAGAATAAGTCCAATGTAAGAAGACCTAATAGAAGCTTCTGCTTCTAGAAGGTGTTGGATCATGTTGTCATTGATGACAATGGTTTGATTGATTGATGTCA
>ML800453.1:63698-85957 GCA_009831015.1 Picea engelmannii | reverse complement strand
CCTTTGAAGCTCTTCATGCATGTTCGTGTGACACAAGGATCAACCATCCAAATTAGAATTTAGTGAGAGTCAAAAAATTCACCGACAAAGGTTTGTGTTTCCTTGTCTAATGAAGTCTAATTTCTCTTTTCCCTCAGTTTTGACTTTGCTCCAAATTTTATGTGGTATGAGGGTTTTTCAACCAAACAATCAAATGACTAAATTTGTTATAAATAAGAAAGATAAGCATAAGTTTCTTATATGATGTTGTCTTGATACATGGTGATTTTTGTATCAATTCTTTTATGCACAAAATCCAGTGTCTGTATCTTGGGGATCTCCAATAACTCCAATGAAGTCCAAAAGAAGTTGAAAAAGGATTGTTCTCTCCTAGATTCCAGAGCAAGAAGGTACTTTGCGGTTAGTATTGATCTTGCTAAATATTTTTTGTTTTCAAAAAATAACCTAAGCCAACAAGATTATCACTCGTTGCAAAAGGGAGTTTTTTTTTAATAAGTTGAAAACTTATCCTGTGAGCAAGATGGTGGTTCAAGAGAAAAAGAATCAAAAGAATTGTAATGCTCATCCGAACTTTATGTATATTAGAATTTCCAAAGTGGAAACAGTGGAAGACTCTTTTATGCTTACGTGCCGAAGCAATATGGCCCTTTCAAGGTTATTTATTTAAGATGTGTTGTTAGTAGATAATTGGTTGTTGTTGATGTCTTTTCATTTGATTAAATCCATTAGCGTGGATAGCATTCTGTAAGTATACATAAATTATGCATCATCTTTCAAGTATGCTTTCCATAGTTATGTTTTATAAAAGACATACTAGGCAACCATGATTATTTATATGTATCCATTGCCTAGTTTTTGGGTATCTTCAAATTATTTATTCCAGAGATAAAAAGCTAATGTTCTTATGCATTCTCCAAGTGGTTGATGAGATATTAAGAGGTATAGTCACATATTTCCAGTACATTTGACATTTGAATTTGACACTCTAGCTAATTGCTTAGTGTCAACAATTCAAAAGTCTGATATTAATTTGTTGGAATACTTCCAATCTAATGGTGATTTGATTTACATTGGATGTTGTATAATTGTTATTTAACAAATATTTCTCAAGCATTGCTTTGTAGTTTTTGGTTATTTTTTTCCTTAAATGTGATGGTGAATTTAGTTATATTTGGTTTTCAACCAATGACCATTTGTACTCATGGAGAAGTTTCATCATGTGGTTGTTGAAATGTTTGTTAATATCTTATTGTTGTTCTTGCAAGCAGTTTTCTCAACTTTCACCAAATTTGCAATGGGTCTGGGTTGATTAGAGCTACTTCCAATGTCCTCCCTAGTGGTTGAATTTGCTAGTCCCTCATGAACAATTTGCTTTGATCTTTATTTCAATGTTAAAACTCTCTTTTCCAGCTTATTGAAAACCTATTTGCTCTGTTAAATGATGAAATTTCAAATCCTCATTTTTACTCACCAAGATTAGTTATCAGATCCAATGCAAAACTTTTAAGAGCCGAGTGGTGGGATGTTAATGCTAGGTTGATTTCAAGCACCTTCAAGTTGTCCTTAGATTGCTGAAAAACTGAAAAACTTCATCATTTTTTATGTTAAAAGTAAACTTCAAATTCTTATATTTTCCTTTTTTGTTTAAATGATAAATTTGAAACTTGGCAAATGACTTTTTCTCCGAAGGTCAGCAGAGCTAAAGGCATGTTACTTGAATGCCATAGAAACCTGTAATATAGGAATTGTTGTTTTTGGTGCCCAAACCACAAAATTTATATCCAATGTCAGTTATTGCAGTATATGCAATGATGCATTGTTAATAATCTCTCTTATTTTTTGAATTAAAATAGGGTTTCTTTACTTTAAGGTAATGAGGTGCCATATTGGGTAGTTAGATTGAATAGAAAGTCCCAAATTTCCACAGAAATATTATTAATCATTGCATTGTTCTATTTTATCTTCTTGCTTTTGCAAGAATATTTTCTCAAATGGTATTAAGTACATATTCCTTGTACCTTTATTAGAGGAATATGAGATCAAAAAATCCAAAATGTTCTCTTCATTCAAGATTATGTTGATTATTTTTCCTTTATTGTTTCACTCCTTGTGTGATCAAATATTTGAGGTTTAATTCATGGATGCAGAAGGTCATGAAGGTTAAAGCAGTCACAAAATTACAAGAGAAGTGCCATGGTAATGTGATGCTTCATGTGTTAGTTAATGATTGCAAGGTTCTATTGTGGAGTCATGTGAGTTCTATAACCTTGAAGTTGCAAGGTCTAAAGATCAATGCAACATGAGACAAATTGCATCCATTTAATTTGGAGTCATGATTATAGATTGCATAGGCTTGGAGAGATTGCAACATTGAAGATGTCAAATGCAATGGAAGAAGCATGGAAATGCAATACAAACATATGTGCAAACAAGTTGATGAAAGATTCTCACAATCCTTGTACAAAAAATGATGGTTATTGAAGGCTTAGCCCAATTTCTCTACTTTCCATAATATTTTTCCAAGTAAAACCTTGTAGGGAAACGTAAGGGATGCTTATTCATATTTTTGGATGACATCCCTAGTAAACTCGTAAGCATAGACTAGTGTTCTTAACCCAGGGGGATTCGAACTAGACACATATTGACATAGAATTAACGAAATGCCCCCAAAAACATCGACAAAAACTGGTTGATCTAATCCCTTCAACCAACTCTCCTTTCCATATTGTATTCATGTAATGGTGATTATAGTCAAGAGATTACAACACTGAGAGTGTCAAACACAAACGAAGAAGCATGGGTGTGCAAGGCAGACCATTGTAGAAATAAATTAATGAAAGAATATCACAATATTTATACTCCAAAAATGAAGGTCATCAAAGGCTTAGCTTAAATACTCTCTTTTCCATATTGTATTCATGTAACAATAAATATAGTCAAGAAGGGTTGTGCTCATTGTATTGGTGTCATTTTCTATAATGATTTTTTTTTAGATAGTGAGTAGATTAGCTACAATTAGGAGGCTAAAGCTATGATGGTAGTAAGTCTTAGCTTGTAGGGCAAGTGCACAAGACTATTTGTGGTAATTATATTCAATTAATAAAATGGACTCTTATTATTTGGCATTTTTTCATGTGACATGAAATGAAGACATCTTTCATGTGTATGAATATATTGTTTATTTGTAGTACTTTGTATATGTTACATTCACATGTTTCCATGTGTTTGTTTTGAAATATCGCAAGGCCTAAATTTCAATGAGGTAGGTGAATATAAATCAGTAGTTGGAAGCATGTGGTTACATGTGCCACACAATCATGATACAAGTGTATGGTTCTTGGGTCATTGTTCAAAGAGAAAGAAGACCATCGATTTGTTGAAAATATTGGTGTGATTTGTACATGTGGCATCTAATATTGTGTTAGTACTACATTTAGTTAGGCATTAAATATAGCTATGGCTATTATTTATTGTTATACTAGGTTATGGTTATGATCAACGTAGTCAACTTTGATACATAAATTCACTAACCCTTTTGGGAGTGCGTCCTATTTATGTGGGCTCATAACCCTTCTTGGGAGGAAGCCCTACTAGAATTCTATGTAATTACAAATAAAATCTCGTACATAATTATTCTGTTCTTATCATTACAACTCTCTAAAGAGAGCAAACGAATCTGTAAATGCATTTAGGTGCATATTTTTTCCTTCTTATGTTTGCAAATTGCATTTTTTTGGACATCGATCATGAAATGATCTAGTGTAGTGATAATGGTTGGTATGCCATTTCATAGTTTTGATGGGCATAATGGATTAATGGTAGCTCTATATTCAAAGAAAAATATATTGAAAGATATTATAAGTTCCATGCCAACAGGGTTGGCTAGAGAAGACTGCTTATCAGTGTTGCCAAGAGCCATGGTCGCAGGTTTTGTCAAAACCAATAAACAATTTTAGGTCAAAGGTATACAAATATATGTTTGTAGATGTGCCACTAATATTTTGTTAGCTATATGTCTTGTATATAGTTACTAGTGGCACATCCTGTCATTCTCGTTCTAATATCTATTTGTTTTATTAGAATAAACATCGGGAACCATCGTTTCTTTTGTGATGGTAGATGGCTGGAAAGTCATGATGGCATCCATAGGTGATTCTCGATGTATTCTTGATGTATAGTAATGTAACAAAAATGGTAAACTCTTGAGTTATAGGATCATTGAAAATATTTCACCAGATGTGGGATGAAGATGGACTTTGTGAAGTATTTATTTTTCATCCAAAGACAAAATTCCATGATCTTTAAAAAAAATTACCATCCCAACTTAACCAACCCAATTCACTTTGGTGTTTCCTTTCCCCACCTTCGAGGGTATGCTATTTATATTGTCTAATTGATTTGCAAAAAAAGAGTTTGACAAATCTAGCTACCTATGAATGTACACGATGACATAGAAACATGAAAAGTAACAACATCAAAACCATAGATCAATATGAATGGGGGATAAACATGCCTCTCCACGGGAACATCCATCGAGTTCTTGGCCCTTCTTTCTTCTTCTTGAGCTAATGTTGAGGGTTGTGGGTCCTCATCCAGGCTAATCGAGTTAGATTGTGTTCCATCTGAGTCATCCTCTTGCGTTTGAATACCTTCCCCCTCTGTAACTTGGGTCACTAATAGTTCAATTCCAAATACCCCCTTGCACATCGCTTCAAATTTGCCTTCGAATATCTAAATTGTGTGTAGGATATCTTCTCGGTCCTCCTTATTCTTCTTGAAGGCTTGTGCAATTAAGTTCTTGACCATCCAATAGGTTTCCACTATCTTGAAAAACTTGGTTTCACGCGTGTGAGGGTAGATCGGATCTATTACATAGCCCTTTGTTTCCTACAAAACCTAGGCCTCAATAAGGATTTGTCATTTGGCCTTAACCGCTTTCTTTAACTCCTACATACCTTGTTTAGTGACTTCAAATAATTTTAAATGATAACGTTGTTTTGCATCCCATGTTGCTCTTGCTACCTTGGAGGCGTGAGTCAAGTGTCTTGAGGTGGAGGCTTTACCGACCCTAGCATTGTGTTTCTTTTTCTTTCCACTCTGTTTCCTGCCAGTCTTGCGAGCCATGCCATCCTCCCAAATAATTCTCATCTCTGAGACAAAGACCAAATAAATCCCAAGCCCAAACAAGATGAGGATCAAATAGCGGATGAAGATGTTGATGGACACAAACACCCACACTAACTAGACTAGACTCCTTGTTTGAATAACCAAACCACGAAGCCAACTTTATGTCCCACTCTAGACGAGGGGCATAAAGCAGAACTGCCAATAGTGAGCTAGATAAGATACGAAGGATATACTTGGATACCAAGCCAAGAAGAAACTTCTTATGGTTGGTCAGTACTCAACGTTGTCCCTTTTCTCCTCCTTCACTGATAGTCGACCTGGGTTATCACGTACTGCCAACCATCCAACAAATGAAAATATTGTCAATTGACCATGTAAGAACATTTTTCCCATCATTCCTAGCTTCCACCACATCCATCCATGATAACAAGAATGAAACCTTGGACTCCACCACTTCATAATTCACCTACGAAGCTTATTTATGATCATTTGGGCCCTATACCAATGTCATGAGGCTCTACCTCTGGATATGATTTCAAACTTGGCCAATGAAGAGTTCACACTCCTCCCCATTATTTCCTCCCACAGCCCATTGAGCTTTTGTAACCTCAACAGGTCTTGATTGTGACATGGCTATCATGCTTGGCAGAGTGGTCGAAGAGAAACATACATGGTAAATTGCATCCCCACGTGTCAACACCCCATCCGAGTAACATAAATTCAATATTTATATTCATATATATTTGTGTAAATATAATCTTAAGAGTTAAATCATTATCTCAAGTTATTATATGAGATTTCTTTTAAGTTGGGGAGGTTTCAAGTTCATTATCTTAATCCCCACCTTGATTATAAGAAAAAATATATAAATTTATTTGATTTTATTATTAACATGTAACTATTTCATTTAATAATTAGATTATAGTCAAAACATATTGTACTTTTTTTCTTATAATTAAAACGAGTAACTAATGCAAGTTTAAATATAAGTGAATATTATTGAGTGTTATAATGGACCATTATATATAACCTTTGGAGAACATCATAATCCAACATAAGAATACTTATTTTTGATGCTTTGTTCATTTATCCTTTTCACGAACATTACAATGTGTCATCATCCTTAAGGGACACTCCAATCCAACACAACGTCGTAATCGAACACAATCCTTTCATGAACATCACAATGCAACATAACCCTTAAAAAACACTGCAGTTCAACTTAAGTCCACCAAGATGAATGTTGCAATGCAACATAATCTTTAAGGAACATCACAAATGTGAAAATACCCTCGTTGAATGTCGTAATGTGACATAACCATTAACGAACATAGCAATCCATATAAACCAACCAAGATGAATATCATGAATGCATCATGACTACTCATTAAAATTGCATTGAAATGTAACCCTCAATGAACGTCGCAAGGTGACAAAAACCTTAATGAATGTTGCAATGTGACATAACCATTGAGGGAAAAAGCAATTTGACATAACACGATGAAAAATTATATTGAGAACGACATGAAGGAAAATATATAGCAAGGAAACACACATAGATATTTCAAGAAACACGGTAATATAGTTAAACTAAGATTTTATCAATGACTATATGAAATACAAAAGGTTGTAAAATGCAAGGCACATGAGCTAGCTAGAATGGTGGTAGCTTAGCTCAGAAGATAGAGATGTGATGGCTATGCTCATTCGCAAGAAGCTAATTACAAAGAGAACAAAAATTCCTTTTAACATAAAGCATCAATGAGAAAACCCTAAACATCCAAAACCTTACCCCCAAAAGATGAAACACCAAAAGGTTTGTGGGCCCCGGTGTGGTTAGATGATACATCAACTTCTTGGGGGTGCAAAGTTTGCATAAAATCTCCATTTGGGTGCTCGGTACCTGTCAAAAAGGTCTAGCCGAGGAGTACACATTCTGAATGACCCAACATGGGCCTTTGAATTTCTACTAGGTGTTTCCACTTCAAAAAAACATCGTTCAGGGCCTCAAAACAGCCCCAGAAGTTTGAGACCCAGAAAACCGTAGAAAAAGTACCAAGATGTAAATTCATTATGAATTAGTGGAATAGGTGGGTGGCCACCAATATCCACCTAGATCGTTCCTCCCCCCTTAAGAAGTAATGGTCCCCATTGCATCAAATTCCTCCATTAGATGGGAAAACTTCTGTTGAATCTATCTCTTGGTAAGCCACTTGCCCTGGTGAAGAAGTTGCCTTACCTTGACGACCCGATAGAGATGGATGTTCTACTGGTTGGTTCCATTCATCTTGGTGTCTATGATCCGATCAATTGTCACATGTTCAATGTATTTAGGATTGAGTTTTGTAGGGGCCTACTACTTGGTTGCATTCGAAGTGTCTAGGAGAGGTGGAAAATATGGTCGAAGCAGTTCCACATTAAATACCAGGTGCAAACCAAGGAAAGGGGGAATACTTAGTTCAAAATCATTCTCACCCATAACCTTGGTGATGGTGTAAGGACAGTATCGGAGTGGGTGGAGCTTCTGATGTGGTCATGTGAGGTGCTCTTTCTGCAATTACAATCATACCTTATCTACCACATGAAACTTGTGTGGTGTTGAGGAAAAGATATGAAATGATCTTACTCAAACATTTTCAAATCTTGCTTGGATAAAGAAAGATAGACAGGAATATAACCCTATGTTTATAGCCAAAAATGATATCCTAACTCACAAGTATTGTTTACAAGTGCTTAAGATGTTTTTTTTTTATAAATAAAAGCTTGCTGGAAAAATCATTATTTATGTAATTTTCTGAACATATCATATGTTGAAATAAATATAGAGACAAAAGTAAAGACACCAAGTCAATAATCAAACATATGAGACATAAAGAAATCATTTATTTCATTCTAATTCATCAAATAATCGTTCTCTTTACAAAATTTCCTGAAGAAGTTTTGGACCAAAGTCAAACTTAGACGTCCCCGATGAAACATACAAAAGGACTTCTGACAGAAAATAAAAAATTGAACTTAAAAAGATGGATCAACTTGCCACAGATTGTTGCCCACTCGACTCTACACAATAGCCTTTGTCAGTCATGAAATCTAATTCACAAACAGACAAGTCTACACAGACTATCAAAGATAGATCAACACCTTTGAAAAACAAGTGTCTGAATGATGTAATTTAGCCTTGAATATTGTTGTCTACAATAGGACCCTGCTATCATAAAAAAGAATTAGGCTTCTAATGAATTAAGGAATGAATGAAAACTAAATTATCTCAACAAAAACTCAAAGATCAAACCTTAGTATGCTTCTCCTTCTATTCTCTTCTTGTTCCTCCCTTTCCTTTTTCCTTTAAGCAAATTAGAATTGGTTGAAGTAGTTGAACTACTTCCTTGGTTAAGTTAACTAAAACTCAACCAAATTTTTAGTTAGGGGAAAAGTAATAAATCATAATAAGGGTTTTTAAATAAATAATAACTAGTAGGTGGGACCCCTTGTGACTCCCTTTAGCTTTTAACAATAATAACACAATTATTTAATCAAACAAAACATCCCTCCTTGTGACTCCCATCATCACGTTCATATTTGACAATTTATCTCAATGATATTTGAAATTATTTCCAAAATATATTACTCATATATCCAAAATAGTGTGTTGTCCGAAAATTCAGAAGTCAATTGTTCTCATCAATTAATAAATAAATAAACTTAAAATCCATATTTTCCACTCTGGGAGGCAATCTTTCCCTTGTTGTTGCTATCACCTTTTGATCTCTCTGAATTTTCCTTAAGTTGTGTGGAGCCTTTAGGCCTAATCTCGTTGATCACATGAGAGCAATCATCCCTCAAATGCATGTGGGAGGATATGGATTTATCAGTCATTAGAGGGTGAGGAAGGGGCATCAATGGATTTTCCTTTGTCAAGGGCATGGTGGGCTTCAATTTTCAACCCTTTTCTCACATGGGAAGACTGAACTGGTGAATGGACAGGGGCAGATTGGACAATTTGATTGATAGGCGAGGGAGCAGGTAAAGATAATTTAGGCCAGCCACGATGTTGGGAGACTATCGAGTGGACAATCTCTTGCCATCTGTCATTTTCGGGAACTTCAGGTTGTAGTAAGACATGAGGAGGCACGAGAATACCAGGGACCTGTGGAGCTTGGAAGGGAGGCCTTTCGGGCCTAGGTTGGACCACTCCTTTTCCAATCCAATTAAAAAACCTTGATGAAATAGTTGGGCCAACTCTTGCAAGTCTGCATCAAAGTGTATAGAGAATCTTGGCCTTCTAGGGCCCCTGTTCCAATTACCTCTCCCTCGGTTACGTCTGTCGTGGCTACCTCTGCTGAAAAAGCTCATTCTTGTATGCATAATTGATTAGCAAATAGTTTCTTTAACAACCATACATGACAACTCTTTTTAAAATATGAAATAAAATTTGGCCCAACAACATATCAAACTCATGTAATCCAATCCATACAAATTGTTTAATAGTTGTCAATGAGCAGGGGGTGAACAAAGGTTCTGGGATATGTGAGGGGTTGTATTGAGCAAAAAATGTTAAAATAAGGGGGAAAAGATCATGGTTACTTCTCACAAACAACAAACAATCAACTGTAACGTAAACCAAAAATATATCACTATACTCCATCCTTGCGATCTTAAACTGTCATAATACAGAGTTTCCCTAGACTGTAATTAAATTTTAGGAACAGGGAGTGGATAATGAATATGGGAAGGAGAGGGGATTGTAATTAGCGAAAAGTGAAATAATGGTAGGGGAAAAGAGCGGATATTGTTTGAAAAATCAATTAAGTAATCCATAAAACAATTATGTATTTAATGCAAACGATCTAATACCAACTAAACAATTGATGTGATCAATTTAACAATTATTGTGTGTTAATACTTGTTCACTATCCACGATTCAATATTTAACACTTTTAATTAACACAATGTCATCATATTCAAAATCATTATGACCTTCAACATCCTGTATAAAGAATTATGTTCCTCTCATTTCTTCCATTTAATATTCAAAACAAAATCCCAATGAACACATAGTCATTTATTTTAACTCTGTTCATCATCAAAACCTTAACCATTGTCCATAATTTAATTCCTCAAATCAAGCACAGACATAAGCTCTTTTAAAACATGCCCGATTCCATTCCTTCCACCAATCTTAACAATTAAATTGCAATGAAACCATACCACTAAAAACCATGTGCCCATCTCTGATGGTGCAATAAGATGATATGATGCACAATATCCATAAATCATACACAATCATCAACACTTGAAATTGCAATAATCTCGATCCGCCAATCAAAACACACAGTAACAGTGACCATCATTTCCATTTATACCATGTTGTAGGAAACACACAGACCAACACATAACACAAAGAAACATTTATGTGACTGTTCATATCAAACCATAAAATAATGTTGAGTTAAAAATCCAAGTGTTACAACACAAGGAGGCAACAACTGTATGCCCATTTACATTTATGAAATCAACCGATTAAACCATGTTGTGCTATCGACTCAACTGTCACAATAAAAGAATGCAGCGACTATATACCAATATTCATTTTTTATTATAACTGCGTAATCAACTCTATCAAAAGAGACGAGCCAATAATAAAAACCATTGTCAACGCTATTCCACCAACTCATGATAGTCACAAAATACCCAATAGGGTGCCTCTGGTTCAGTTAATCAAAAACGGGCTCTGAATAATCAAGGGTTCGCTCAGTGGAACCAACACAAGGAGACTGGAGTCAACCATACCAACAGTAGGTGAGAACCCTTCGAGACAACACAATGGACACACGGGCCACATAACCATTAGCTTGCAATACAGGATGACAGTTCACACCAGGTACAAGAGACTATGAACAGAGGAGCAGAGGCTCCTTACTGGCCAGTAAATAACACCAAGAACACGTAGGGCATAACCCTTGTGTCTTTCCCCCAAAAAACCGACTAATGTTGATATAAATGTAGAGCTCATGTAATAGCAACCAACCCTAAAGCAAACCTCTTGGCGTAATATCCACCATAACCAACTGTGCAGATACCAATAACATAAAACAAGCCCACGACCAGGTGGAGAACGATATGCAGTGACCCAAAGGTGGTTCAAAAATTACACAGCAACCCCATAACAACAAATACGACTGGGTAAGGTTACAAGGACTATGAGGAGACGGATAGCAAGTCCAGATGGAATGAAACCCTCCAACAAAAACCCATAAAGACAACATAGAGCCTTCATGGCTTCCACCACACAGAACAGCTAATGAAATTGCGACTTCAACCATCAAATTTTCCATTTGCAATGAATAACACAAACAACCATTCCATAAAAACACCATGAGTTTACACATTTTCCAGCCTCAAGGAAAACATAGACCAATACATCACCAAGCCAATATTTATTTCATAACCAGAGCGAGTTCATGGATGGCGAAAAAAAACATACCTGTAACCAAATGTCCTTAAAAATGCGAGCTTGGTCGAGCAGTTCCTTCCTCGCCTGAGTATCAGAGCTTAACCATAGCTAAAATCAAATGAACAATAACCAAGCTAGGGAGACGACCAGTGGGAGAGGTATGGAGTGACATGCAGTAAATGCACGTCATTTCCATCCTCTCCTCATTCAATTATGTAGTACACGCCATCCAGCCAACAATTAATCCATTTCATTAATCCATACATCGAAACTAACATACATTGCTTGCCAAATGCGTCACCTGATATCATATTAACCATTGCCAAAACATACCATAACATTTATCAAGTGCGCCTTCATATAACTCAATAAAGCCACCAACATTGCTAGTTAGGACTAACATCATTTCTTTAATTTCAAATGCATATAGTATAGCATAGCATAGCATAGCATAGTATAGTTTATTTTATTCTTCTTGGATTTTATTCCTAATTGCTCTTGTTTCTTGTTATAACTAACATGTGTTTTGTGTAGGTACAACATGTGGCGAATCATGACTTCAATAGCAATGCCATAACCGTGAATATAATCCATTCATACATAAAATTTAGAGCTTAGATTAACGAAACCCACACATAGCATGCATTATCCAACTACCATTATGTCGCAAATGAAACCAATATTTCACCATTAGTCATGTAGAACCATGTAAGCATCATCGAACAACAACATAAAATGTGTAACAAGGCTATCTTTGATCCTCCAATCTACAAGGGGGTCCCACCTACTAGTATTATATATTATTAGCTTAGTTTAAATAATAGGCTTTTAGCAATACTTTGCAGGCGAAATCCTCGTTGCGATTTTTATCGTCAACAAACTGGTGACTCCATAGGGAAATATGTTTCCAACAGATTAAGAACTCAGAACACATGGTTTTGTAGACCAAGAACAACACATCAAGAAGATATTACCAGGATGATAATGCAACAAGGGGAAGTGAGCGTATTTAATGGGAAAATGACCGAGAATTTGGGAATAACTCATGAAAAATGTTAAGTATGAGGGGGTTTATCATTGTATGCATAATCATTCAACTCGAACCTAATCTTTACTTCAAGGAGAGAATTTTATGGACTTCCTCTTTTAAATTCTCAAATGGATGAAGAAATGGAAAGTAGAAGCGGGAGATAACCAATTTCTTTATAAGACAACAATGAAAGCATATAACAAATTCAATTATCTCTCTAGGGTGAACATCATAACAGTTGTGTAATCTTATTTGTTATTGACTAACAATATCTTGCAGGAGTGTCACTGTGGCAGAACTGATCCAACATCTTATTCTTGACCAAAATTAACTAAAACATGAAAAAGCAATAAAAATCATGAAAGAATTAAGATTACAAAATTTTAAAACAACAGAAAATAAAATGACAGAAATGTAAAAGCAATAGAAAACTTATTAAGAAGGAGGCAGAAATCAAACTACTATAAAAGCAGGAATGAAAAACAGTGAAAAAAAAGAAAGCAGAGCTAGACTACTAATATACATAAAATCCAAACAACGTTAAAACTTTTCAAGTTGGTTCCACGTAATGTTTCAAGTGAGAATTGTTAATGTTGTAGGAGAATAATTGCTACTGTAAATCTTTTAGAATGTAAGAGTTGGTATCCAGGATAAAAGTGATCTTGAAAGGACCTAGCCATAGTTTTTGAAACTTTGAATGTCTTCCCCTATCAGCGTGTGTTGAATCCCACAACAGTAGCTTCTCATTGACTTTAAATTTGACAGTTTTGACACTCATGTTGAAATAATTCTTAACAGTCAGTTATCTCTTCTTTATATTATCCAAGGCAAACAACCTTTTCTCCTCTAAATCTAGGAGTGCATTTATTCTTTGTGAAACTTCAAAAGAAATTAATTCTTCGATCTGTAGCATCAGTCTTAAGGAAGAGAGTTTCAGCTCAGTAGGTAGGATGGATTCTTGACCATACACAAGTTGGAAAGGAGTGGAACCAGTGCTTACATTGGCGGTAGTTCAACCTGTCCAAATGGCGTAAGTGAGGAGAGTGTGGCATCGACGAGGCTTATCTTCGATGAGCCTTTTGACGATTCTTACCAGATTCTTGTTAGTAGACTCAGCCTGCCCATTTCCTTCGGGATAATAAGCCAATGAGGTGAAATTTTTTACCCTCAATTTAGCTAAAAATTGGGTCAGCTTAGCAGAAATGAAAGCAGGACCATTGTCTGTAATAATTTCCAATGGTAGACCAAATGTGGAAAAGATGTTATTTTCAAGGAAAGAAATTACATGATCATCTGTTGAATTCTTAAGTGGGACAACTTCGGCCCATTTTGTAAAATAGTCTATAGTTGTCAAGATGAAGACTTGTCCCACTAAAGACGAAGAATTGATAGGACCAATAAAATCCAATCCCCAATTTGAAAAGGGGAAGTCTGGGAAGACAGGTTGTAAAGGAATTGTTGAAAGGCATTATTTCCCAACAAATTTTTGGCACTTGTCACAAGATCTCGAAAAAACATAAGTGTCACGAAAGATTGAAGGCCAATAGTATCATATTCTAATAATATTGAAAGTAGTGGTTTTAGCAGAAAAATGACCTCCTACATGAATGACAGAATTTGAAGAACCGTGATTTTCTTGTAACAACTTCTATGCATCTTCATCTTTTACACAGCGAAGCAGGACACCATCAACAGATCTTCGAAACAAGAAGTCTCCTATAATAATGTATCTTGTGGATTCAAGACAGAGTCTTCTTCGTTGATGAGTGTCTAAGCTATCTGGGCATCTTTGGTTTTGTAAGTAGTAAACTAGATTCTTATACCAAGGATGTTCAGATGCAGGAAGAATCTGATTTTCAATGTAGAATAATGTTGATAAGGAACTATCCTATTCATCAATTTATTCACTATTCTCAGCATGATGAGCTAAGTAAAGGGCTAAGTCACGTCCCTTGATAGTGGTAGAAGTCACAATATTCAAATCATGCTCCTAGATCTTGGCAAGCCAATGTGCAAGCTTTGTTGAAAGATAAGTATGTGAGAGAAAAAACTTGACAGCAGGTAAAGGGACTTTTACCAATGTATGCTTACCTAAGATGAAGTGGTGAAACTTTTCGACAACTTTAACAAGAGAGAAAACATGTTTCTCAATAAAAGAATATTTAAATTCATCATCAAACAAACTTTGACTCGTGTAAGCTACTGGTTTTTCATTACCTTGGTCATCATTTTGCATGAGGATAGCAGAAACTGCTTCCTCGATGGCATTAGTATATATTGTGAATTCCTTCTCAAAGTCTGGCTTTGCCAAAACCGGTGCAGAGCTGATTGCTTTCTTGATTCCTTCAAAATCATTTTCAACATCATATGTCCAAGAAAATGAACGATCTTGCTTAAGAAGATTATGAATTGGCTTGACCATCACAGCAAAATCTGGAACAAACCTATGGATGAAGTTAATAACCCCTGTGAAAGCTTGAACCTCCTTCTTGGAAGTGGGAGCAGGAAAATTAAGGATAGTAGAAATCCTTTCGGGATCAATGCTTATTACTGAATCAGAGACAATGTGTCCAAGGAGCTTTCCCTCAGTAACACCAAAAATAGACTTAGAGAGATACCAAATTTCCTACATCGCATGAGAACTTTTTTTAGATGAACAAAATGGTCTGATCAGATTTTAGAGTACACCGTTAAGTCATCAAGGTAGATTTGAATGATCTTACCGATCAAATCATCAAAAGTTATTTGCATAGCTCTTTGAAAGGTGGCACCTGCATTAGATAATCCAAAAGGCATACCCTCATAAGAAAAGGTACCCCGATGAGTAATAATGGTGGTTTTATATTTATCTGCCCTTTTTACCTTGATTTGATTGTAACCGGAAAAACCGTCAAGTAAGGACATCATCTGTGACCCTGCCACTTGCTGCAAAATCATTTCCATGTTAGGGAGAGAAAAGTGATATTTTATACTAGCTTGATTTAATGCGTGAAAATCAACGCATAATCTGATCTGACTGGTTGTTTTCCAAATAGGGACCAAATTGGAAACCCATTTGGAATACTTGACCAAAAAGATCATCCCAGCCTTCAAGAGTTTTTCCAACTCCTTTCAAATATTTGCTTCCAGTGCAGGGTTGATAGGTCTTTGTTTTTGCCTAACTAGATTTATGCCTTCTTTGATGGGGATGGCATGTTGTATAAGACTAGGATCAAAACCATGAAGATCCTCATAAAACCAAGCAAAAGCATCTTGAAATTCACCAAGTAGCTCGACAAACTTCATTTTCTCTTCATCAAAACATTGGGCACCTATTTTAACATTCTTTGGAGACTCTAGTGTCCCAATGTTCAAGGAGATGGTTTCACCCACCTTCCTTTTCGACTCCTCTTCTTTCTATTTGTCTTTATTTTCTACATCACTCGATTAAAATGAACTCTCTAGAGAAGTCAAGCCTTTAGGAATCATGTTATCTTCTATGGATATGAGTTCCTTGGGCTTATAGGGTTCATTTTGAATGAAATCATAGATGCTCTCATCGCTAGGGAAGACCTGCCAAGATTCTATATTGTCAAGGATATGTGGACGATGTAGAGATTGAAAAGTACAATCATGTCTATGTGGCAGAAGTTGCCGATTAGGAGAGCCTACAAAAACAACTAACCGATCAGCCATTGAGTTCAATTCCCTCTTAACATGAGTGATGTTAAAAGATAATAAGTTTGAGATAAGTGCCCAAATAGTTTGGGTATATTGTTTCATCAAATTTTTGCTAGGGGAGAAAATCTTACATACAAGGTTCACAACAAGCTCGGAATCCCCAAAAACTGAAAGGTGACCACAACCAAGATTATAGGCATTTTCAATGCGTAATAATAAAGCTTTGAATTCAGTGACACTATTTGTGCAAGAAAACTCCAACCTGTAAGAAAAGTTATGAATTTTCCCCACATGAGAGTACAAGATTGTGCCAACTTTGTTACCTTCACTAGAGCATGAACCATCGAACTGCACGTGCCACATACCATCATCTAAATCAATTTGCTCCAAGGGGATATTATCTTCCTCAACAAAGATGGAATACACCCCTAGGTCCTCTTCGATATAGTTCACATTAGGATTTGGAACACTTTCTATGTAAGGTGAAATCCTTCCCTCTCTAAGGACTATAATGTTTCTGCCATTCCGAGGAACGGATAAGTGTGTCTCATTGAGTGAGAGGTATCCACCCATCAAATCTTGCCAATATCTTCCCAAGATGATTGAGTAATTGCTTATTGGCATGTCAATTACCTGAATGCTAAGGGTTGTCCTTATTTTAGGGTGTGCGCACAAAACTAAGGTCACATCTTTAATCTCACCTATGTTTGTTTGTTGTAGACTATTATAAAAGAGCATGCTCCTGGCGTTTTCATTTGTACAAGACAAGCCTAGCTCTTCCATAATAATCTTCGACATCACACTTGGGCCCAAACCGCCATCAATGAGGCAACAATGGGCGATCTTATCCATAATCTTTACAGAAATATAAAAAGGGGGATTTTTTACAGGGTATCTAAAGCTATGTACACCTACTTTATTTACAGATGAATCCTCTTCATTCACCTCTTCAAAGAGGTTGGCTACAACAGAAGCCTTTCCTTCCATTAATTGTTTTAGATGCCTATGGTGTTCAGGGACGATAACCATGTCCAGGAGGGTGGCATCTGCTTTGATGTTGGCCAATTGATTCAAAATATTGTATTTGGAAGAGGGGAGAGGGGAAGTTGTTCTTTGACTGTCAGGAACCTGAACCGTAGCAGTTGGTGATGATGATCTTGGTCTAGAAGAATTGTGGGGAGGATCATATTTGCCTTTGGGAGCATAGGATTTGTTCCTAGTATTGATGATCATGACATCTTCTGGCTCTGCAAAATCTAGGACAACGATGTTAGTTTCTGGTCTTTTACCAAAGATCTTATCTCTAGCGCTCTTCCTTACCTCACATGTGACTTCCTCATGGTGTTCCTCGCAAAAGTTACACCAACTTCGAGGCATGATAGCTTTAGGCTGAAAAATATTTTCAATTGGGTTTCTAAAGGGAGGTGCAGAAGAGGATGAAGCTCTAGGGGTGAGAGGGAAGATAGTTCTCTTTCGCTCATACACTATCTACGATTATTCATATCTTGGACTAGTTGTAAAAGGGCAGACATGTCTGTCTATTTAACTAATTCTCCTGGGGAAGACTTGTTCTTTCGAGTTGTTCTTCATACTCTAAACAAGTATGCAGAGAAGAACCGAGGTTATCAATGGATTTTTCCTCAAGCCTGTGACGATAGGGGGAAGGTAATGCATTGTAGTAATGCATGAAATCGGTTTGGTTCTGAGGTTGAATGAGTTCAAGGATTTGATTGTATGACTTAGTGAAACGCAAGTTAAAGGACTTAATGGTCTCACCATTCTTATAGGCAATGTTATTGTACTCTCGTAACTGCTCAACTAGGATTTTAGATTGCCCATAGGTGGAATTCAACCAATAAACTAACTCCTCCCAAGCAGACAAAATATTAGGAGGAAGGTCAAAGAAATCGGTTGCAGCCTTTCCTTCCAAGGAATTGACGAATAAGTGCATGCAAGTATCATTTTCATTGGCTCCTATGTTGTGACAAGAATTAGAAAATGCCACCAGGTGTTCGTTTGTAGTGACAGTGTTATTTCTTGAAAACCTAGGGAGATGTTCTTTGAATTTAGGAAGTGGATGAGTAGTAGGTGCTAGGTTAAGAGGAGAGGACACATGCCACAGTGTGGTTGTGGTGTCTTCTTCAAACTGAAAAATCCCATACTTTTAAATGACTTTGGTGGGATTTGTGGTAGATTGGACAGGGATATGGTGGCTATATAAGCTACCAATCACTGATGAAGATGAAGACTGAGAGGAGGAAGCACTTTGAATGCGACCAGAGCCACCACTAGATGCCATATTGTGGATGATAGGTGAGGGAGAGAAAGATGAATTGGATGAATCAGACAAAGTTCTCCTTAGAGCACTTTGTTGGGTTGATAACACAATGTTCCTTCTTCCTATTTCAGCAGTCGAATTAATTTCAGGTGATAAGCCTCTTCTTCTTCTATAAACACAAGAGTCTAAGGACATGAAAGTAGGGCCAAAACTGAAGGAAAAAGAAGGTTATTGTTGATTTCTAGGTTGTCTACGTCTAACTTCCTAACATTCTTGGGCACTAATATCTCGTTCAATTACTGTGCATGAATGATTAAGCTCAACACGAGTATTGGCAGTGTCTAAAATGGTGTTGAACAAATTCAAAACAATGCTGGTATGATCTTGAAGACCAGGCTCAATATTGGGTTGCCTTGCAAGAGGCACAGTCATTAAGAAATAAAACAGTCAAATAATCAATATTAGAAAAAAAATAGATGTATTTGATGCTAATCAAGCATAAAAATTAACCAGAGAGATATTGAAGATCTCCCTAGTATGGTCGCCAAATAAATGTTGATGAAAAGATATGAAATGATCTTACTCAAGATAGACAGGAATATCACCCTATGTTTATAGCCATAAAAATGATATCGTAACTCACAAGTATTATTTACAAGTGCTTAGGTTGTTTTTTTTTATAAATAAAAGCTTGCTGGAAAAATCATTATTTATGTAATTTTCTCAACATATCAGATGTTGAAATAAATATAGAGACAGAAGTAAAGACACCAAGTCAATAATCAAATAGATGAGACATAAAGCAATCCTTTATGTCATTCTAATTCATCAAAGAATCGTTCTCTTTACAAAATTTCTCGAGGAATTTTTGGACCAAAGTCAAACTTAGACGTCCCCGATGAAACATACAAAAGGACTTCTGACAGAAAATCAAAAACTGAACTTAAAAAGATGAATCAGCTTGCCACATATTGTTTCCCACTCAACTCTGCACAATAGCCTTTGTCAGTCATGAAATCTAATTCACAAACAGACAATTCTACACACACTATCAAAGATAGATCAACACCTCTGAAAAACAAGTGTCTGAATGATGTAATTCAGCCCTGAATCTTGTTGTCTACAATAGGACCCTGCTATCATAAAAAAGAATTAGGTTTCTAATGAATTAAGGAATGAATGAAAACTGAATTATCTCAACAAAAACTCAAAGAGAAAACCTTAGTATGTTTCTCCTTCTATTCTCTTCTTGTTCCTCCCTTTCTGTTTTTCCTTTAAGCAAATTAGAATTGGTTGAAGTAGTTGAACTACTTCCTTAGTTAAGTTAACAAACACTCAACAAACTTTTTAGTTAGGGGGAAAAGTAATAAATCATAATAAGTGTTTTTAAAATAAATAATAACTAGTAGGTGGGACCTCTTGTGTCTCGTCGAGTGAGAGGTATCCACCCATCAAATCTTGCCAATCTCTTCCCAAGATAATTGAGTAATTGCTTATTGGCATGTCAATTACCTGAATGCTAAGGGTTGTCCTTATTTCAGGGTGTGTGCACAAAACTAAGGTCACATCTTTAATCTCACCTATGGTTGTTTGTTGTAGACTATTATAAAAGAGAATGCTCCTGACGTTTTCATTTGTACAAGACAAGCCTAGCTCTTCCATAATAATATTCGACATCACACTTGGGCCCGAACCGCCATCAATGAGGCAACAATGGCAATCTTATCCATAATATTTACAGAAATATAAAAAGGGGTATTTTTTACACGGTATCTAAAGTTATGTACACCTACTTTATTTACAGACGAATCCTCTTCATTCACCTCTTCAAAGAGGTTGGATACAATGGAAGCCTTTCCTTCCATTAATTGTTTTAGATGCCTATGTTGTTCAGGGACGACAACCATGTCCAGGAGGGTGGCATCTGCTTTGATGTTGGCCAACTGATTCAGAATATTGTATTTGGAAGAGGGGAGAGGGGAAGTTGTTCTTTGACTGTCAGGAACCTTAGGAACATGAACCGTAGCAGTTGGTGATGATGATCTTGGCATAGAAGAATTGCAGGGAGGATTATATTTGCATTTGGGAGCATAGGATTTGTTCCTAGTATTGATGATCATGACATCTTCTGGATCTGCAAAATCTAGGACAACGATGCTAGTTTTTGGTCTTTTACCAAAGATCTTATCTCTAGCGCTCTTCCTTGCCTCACATGTGACTTCCTCATGGTGTTCCTTGCAAAAGTTACACCAACTTCGAGGCATGATAGCTTTAGGCTAAAAATTATTTTCAATTGGGTTTCTAGAGGGAGGTGCAGAAGAGGATGAAGCTTCAGGGGTGAGAGGGAAGATAGTTCCCTTTCGCTCATACACTATCATACGATTATTCATATCTTGCACTAGTTGTAAGAGGGAAGACATGTCTATCTGTTTAATTGACTCTCCTAGGGAAGACCAGTTCGTTCAAGTTGTTCTTCATACTCTAAACAAGTATGCAGAGAAGAACCGAGGTTATCAATGTCTTTTTCCTCAAGCCTATGACGATAGGGGGAAGGTAATGCATTGTAGTAGTGCATGAAAGCGGCTTGGTTCTGAGGTCGAATGAGTTCAAGGATTTGATTGTATGACTTAGTAAAATGCAAGTTAAAGTACTTGATGGTCTCACCATTCTTATAGGCAATGTTATTGTACTCTCGTAACTGCTCAGCTGGGATTTTAGATTGCCCATAGGTGGACTTCAACCAATAAACTAACTCCTCCCAAGTAGACAGAATATTAGGAGGAAGGTCAAAGAAATCGGTTGCATCCTTTCCTTCCAAGGAATTGACGAATAAGTGCATGCAAGTATCGTTGTCATTGGCTCCTATGTTGTGACAAGCATTAGAAAATGCCATCGGGTGTTCGTTTGTAGTGACAATGTTATTTCCTGAAAACCTAGGGAGATGCTCTTTGAATTTAGGAAGTGGATGAGTAGTAGGTGCTAGGTTAAGAGGAGAGGAAACATGCCATGGTGTGGTTGTGGCGTCTTCTTCAAACTGAAAAATCCCATACTTTTAAATGAATTTGGTGGGATTTGTGGTAGATTGGATAGGGATATGGTGGCTATATAAGCTACCAATCACTGACGAAGATGAAGACTGAGAGGAGGAAGCACTTCGAATGCGACCAGAGCCACCACTAGATGCCATCTTGTGGATGATAGGTGAGGGAGAGAAAGATGAATTGGATGAATCAGACAAAGTTCTCCTTAGAGCACTTTGTTGGATTGATAACACAATGTTCCTTCTTCCTATTTCAGCAATAGGATTAATTTCAATTGATAAGCCTCTTCTTCTTCTAGAAACATGAGAGTCTAAGGACATGAAAGTAAGGCCAAAACTGAAGGAAAAAGAAGGTTACTGCTGATTTCTAGGTTGTCTACGTCTAGCTTCCCAACGTTCTTGGGCACTAACACTACTACATATTGAAAAATTTGTGACGACCACTTGCGATGAAAGTACTCTTTCGTCACAACATGTAAGAGAAAAAGTTTTTTTTTTCTAAATCTACCCCGTGTTCATCGCAATCTCGACGCCTACAGTTTGACTGAACTGTAATGGTCAATGTTCATGGCATAAGCGACGACCTTAGATTGGTCGTCGCATAAGCGACGATAGTTGACCATAATAATTTAGTCAAACTTTACCATTGAAAATGACCTAAAATAAATAG
>ML800453.1:41749-62408 GCA_009831015.1 Picea engelmannii | reverse complement strand
GCACAGTCATTAAGAAATAAAACAGTCAAATAATCAATATCATAAAAAATAGATGTATTTGATGCTAATCAAGCATAAAAATTAACCAGAGAGATATCGAAGATCTTCCTAGTATGGTCACCAAATAAATGTTGAGGAAAAGATATGAAATGTCTTACTCAAACATTTTGAGATCATGCTTTGCTAAAGCAAGATAGACGGGAATATCACCCTATGTTTATAGCCATCAAAAATGATATCATAACTCACAAGTATTGTTTACAAGTGCTTAGGTTGTTTTTTTTTTTATAAATAAAAGCTTGCTGGAAAAATCATTATTTATGTAATTTTCTCAACATATCAGATGTTGAAATAAATATAGAGACAAAAGTAAAGACACCAAGTCAACAATCAAATAGATGAGACATAAAGCAATCCTTTATGTCATTTTAATTCATCAAAGAATCGTTCTCTTTACAAAATTTCCTGAGGAATTTTTGGACCAAAGTCAAACTTAGATGTCCCCGATGAAACATACAAAAAAACTTATGACGGAAAATCAAAAACTAAACTTAAAAAGCTGGATCAGCTTGCCACAGAATGTTTCCCACTCAACTCTGCACAATAGCCTTTGTCAGTCATGAAATCTAATTCACAAACAAACAATTCTACACACATTAACAAAGATAGATCAACACCTCTTAAAAACAAGTGTCTGAATGATGTAATTCAGCCCTGAATCTTGTTGTCTACAATAGGACCCTGCTATCATAAAAAAAATTTAGGTTTCTAATGAATTTAGGAATGAATGAAAACTGAATTATCTCAACAAAAACTCAAAGAGCAAACCTTAGTATGCTTCTCCTTCTATTCTCTTCTTGTTCCTTCCTTTCCTTTTTCCTTTAAGCAAATTAGAATTGGTTGAAGTAGTTGAACTACTTCCTTAGTTAAGTTAACTAAAACTCAACCAACTTTTTAGATAGGGGGAAAAGTAATAAATCATAATAAGGGTTTTTTAAATAAATAATAACTAGTAGGTGGGACCCCTTGTGACTCCCTTTAGCTTTTAACAACCATAACACAACTATTTAATCAAACAAAACATCCCTCCTTGTGACTCCCATCATCACATTCATATTTGACAATTTATCTCAATGATATTTGAAATTATTTCCAAAATATATTACTCATTTATCCAAAATAGTGTGTTTTCCAAAAATTCAAAAGTCAAATGTTCTCATCAATTAATAAATAAAAAAACTTAAAATCCATATTTTCCACTCTGGGAGGCAATCTTTCCCTTGTTGTTGTTGTCACCTTTTGATCTCTCTAAATTTGCCTTAGGCTGTGTGGAGCCTTTAGGCCTAATCTCGTTGATCACATGAGAGCAAGTATCCCTCAAATGCATGTGGGAGGACATGGATTTATCAGAGTCATTGGAGGGTGAGGAAGGGGCAGCAGTGGCTTTTCCTTTGTCAGGGGCATGGTGGGCTTCGGTTTTCAACATTTTTCTCTTATGGGAAGACTGAACTAGTGAGTGGACAGGGGCAACTTGGACACTTTGATTGATAGGGGGGGGAGCAGGTAAAAATAAGTTAGTCCAGCCACGATGTTGGGAGACTGTCGGGTGGAAACTCTTTCCATCTGTCGTTTTTGGGAACTTCAGGTTGTAGTGAGACATGAGGAAGCACGTGAATACTAGGGACCTGTGGGGCTTGGAAGGGAGGCCTTTCGGGCCTATGGCAAGGAGTGGTCCAACATCAAAGTGTATAGAGAATCTTTGCCTTCTAGGGCCCCTGTTCCAATTACCTCTCCCTCAGTTACCTCTACCATGGATACCTCTGCTGAAAAAGATCATTCATGTATGCATAATTGATTAGCAAATAGTTTCTTTAACAACCATACATGACAACTCTTTTTAAAATATGAAATAAAATTTGGCTCAGCAACATATCAGACTCATGCAATCCAATCCATACAAATTGTTTAATAGTTTTCAATGAGTAGGGGGTGAACAAAGGTTCTGGGATATTCGAGGGGTTGTATTGAGCGAAAAATGTTAAAATGAGGGGGAAAAAATCATGGTTACTGCTCATAGACAACAAACAATCAACTGTAACGTAAACCAAAAATATATCACTGTACTCCATCCCTGCGATATTAAACTGTCATAATACAAAGTTTCCCTTTACTGTAATTAAATTTTAGGAACAAAGAGTGGATAATGAATAAGGGAAGGCGAGGGGATTGTAATTAGCAAAAAGTGAAATAATGGTAGGGGAAAAGAGCGGATAATGTTCGAAAAATAAATTAAGTAATCCATAAATCAATTCTGTATTTAATGCAAATGATCCAATACCAACTAAACAATTAATGTGTGTTAATACTTGTTCACTGTCCACAATTCAATATTTAACACTTTTAATTAACACAATGTCATCATATTCAAAATCACTATGGCCTTCAACATCATGTATAAAGAATTATGTTCCTCTCATTTCTTCCATTTAATATTCAAAACAAAATCCCAATGAACACACAATCATTTGTTTTAACTCTGTTCAGCATCAAAACCTTAACCATTGTCCATAATTTAATTCCTCAAATCAAACACAGACACAAGCTCTTTTAAAAGACGCTCGATTCCATTCCTTCAACCAATCTTAACAATTAAATTGCAATGAAACCATACCACTAAAAACCATGTGCCCATCTCTGATGGTGCAATAAGACAATACGATGCACGATATCCATAAATCATACACAGTGGACAGCCAAGCCACAATCATCAACACTTCAAATTGCAATGATCTCGATCGGGCAATTAAAACACACAGTAACAACAACCATCATTTCCATTTATACCATGTTCTACAAAACACACAGACCAACGCATAACGCAAAGAAACATTTCTATCACTGTTGACATCAAACCATAAAACAATGTTGAGTTAACAATCCAACTGTTACAACACAATGAGGCAACAACTATATGCCCATATTCGTTTATCAAATCAACCGATTGAACCATGCTGAGTTATCGACTCAACTGTCACAATAAAAGAATGCAGTGACTATATACCAATAATTATTTCCGATTATAATTGTGTAATAAACTCTATCAACAGAGATGAGCTAATAATCAAAACCATTATCAATGTTATTCCACCAACTCATGATAGTCACAAAATACCCGACAGGGTGCATCTGGTTCAGTTAATAAAAAACGGGCTCTGAATAATCAAGGGTTCGCTCGGTAGAACCAACACAGGGAGACTAGAGTCGACCATACCAACAATAGGTGAGAACCCTTGGAGACAACACAGTGGACACACAGGCCACATAACCATTAGCTTGCAAGACAGGGTAACATTTCACACCAAGTAGGAGATACTATGAACAGAGGAGCAGAGGCTCCTTACTGGCTAGTAAATAACACCAAGAACACGTAGGGCATAACCCTCGTGGTTTTCCCCAAAAAAATCGACTAATGTTGATATAAATGCAGAGCTTAGGTAATAGGAACCAACCCTAAAGAAAACCTCTTGGCGTAATAGCCACCCTAACCAACTGTGCAGATACCAATAACATAAAACGAGCCCACTACTAGGTGGAGAACGATATGCAGTGACCCAAAGGTGGTTCAAAAATTACATAACAACAAATACAACCGGGTAAGGTTACAAGGACTGTGAGGAGACGGCTAGAAAGTCCAAATGGAATGAGTCCCTCCAACAAAAACCCATAAAGACAATAGAGAGCCTTCATGGCCTCCACCACACAGAGCAGTTAATGAAATTGTGACTTCGACCATCAAATTTCCCATTTGCAACGAATAACACAAACAACCATTCCAGAAAAACACCATGAGTTTACATAGTTGTCAGCCTCAAGGAAAACACAGACCAATACATTACCGAGCCAATATTTATTTCATAACCATAGCGAGTTCATGGATGGCGAAAAAAAACATACCTGTAACCAAATGGCCTTACAAATGCGAGCTTGGTCTAGCAGTTCCTTCCTCGCATGAATGTTGGAGCTTAACCACAGCAAAAATCAAATGAACAATAACCAAGCTAGGGTGACGGCCAGTGGGAGAGGTATGGAGTGATGTGCAGTAAAGGCACGTTGCTTCCATCCTCTCCTCACTCAATTACGTAGTACACCCCAGCCAACCAACAATTAATCCATTCCATTAATCCATACACCGAAACTAACATACATTTCTTGCCAAATGCGCCTCCCGATATCATATTAACTATTGCCAAAACATACCATAACGTATATCAAGTGTGCCTTCATATAACTCAATAAATCCACTAACATTGCTAGTTAGGACTAACATCATTTCTTTAATTTCAAATGCATATAGTATAGCATATCATAGCATAGTTTAGTTTCTTCTTCTTGGATTTTATTCCATATTACTCTTGTTTCTTGTTATAACTAACATGTGTTTTGTGCAGGTACAACATGTGACAAATCATGGATTCAATACCAATTCCATAACTGTGAATATAATCCATTCATACATAAAATTTAGAGCTTAGAGTAATGAAACCCACACATAGCATGCATTATCCATCTTCCATTATGTCGCGAATAAAAACAATATTTCACAATCAATTATGTAGAACCCTGTAAGCATCATCAAACAACAGCATAAAATGTGTAACAAGGCTATCTCTGATCCTCCAATCTACAAGGGGGTCCCACCTACTAGTATTATATATTATTAACTTAGTTTAAATAATAGGCTTTTAGCAATACTTTGCGGGCGAAATCCTCGTTGCGATTTTTATCGTCAACATGTGGTACCCAATGTTGATCATGGCGATACTTGTATTTGGCGTTGGCTTTCTTCAAAATGTCATGAAGCTATTCTTTAAAGTATTGGAATCGCTCAACAAATTTGGTTGCTCGATCATCCTCGGTTTGAAAATGGGAGGACTCTTCATGTGCAGCTGCAATGGGCAGAGCTACGTCAACGTGGGCCAATAGTTGGAACCCCAAGCACACTTGGAAAGGGTTGTGGCAAACAGAGTTGTGGAGGCTTCTATTGTAGCTATGTTGAACACAAGGAAGGATCTCATCCCATGTGCGTGGATGTTTGGAGTTATACATCCTTAGAATATGGACAATTATCTTGTTGACTACCTATGTTTGTCCACTAGTCTGTGGGTGTAAGGCAGTCGATTTGGTTATCTTGGCATCCATCATCGACCATAGGTTGGACCAAAAATTACTTAGAAACCTATTGTCTCAATCTGAAATAATGGTTCATAGGAGCACAAAATGAACCCAAACACGTTCAAAGAAGAGATTAACGATGGCCTCATCTGTGAGGCTCTTCTTGCAAGGTGCCAAAACTGCCATCTTAGAGAATCAATCAACGATCACGAAGACACAGTCATTCCCATGCTTGGTTGAAGGCAGACTGGACATGTAATCCATGGAGATGGACTCCCAAGGCCTATCGAGACTAGGCAGAGGGGTGTATATCCCATGTTTCTTGATGGTGGGTTTGGCAATGGTGCAGGCAGTGTAGGATCTAATGTACTGGTGGACATCTTATTGAAGCTTCGACCAATAAAAATGCTTTTGTAGTACGACCACTATTTTTTCCAGACCAAAGTGTCCTGCCACCCCACTGTAATGAGCTTCCCAAATAAGGTTTGCATGATCACATGAAGGAACATAAAGAGGGATCAAATGGCATAGCAGTCCATCCTGGAGATGAAAGTTTGGAATTGGTTTTATTGCGTTTAATGTTTGATAGGGAGCAACAAAGTCAGAGCCGTTATTGTATAATTGTGGCCACCCGGACATCTCATGCCCACAAGAGTTAAGAATTTTGCTTAATGCCACAACCGGGGGTTAACTGAGGCAGTTGACGACATGGTTGGTGCTTCCCTTCTTATACTTGATGTTCAAGTGGAATTGTTGCAGGTATGTGGACCACTTATGATGGTTGTCATTTTGTAACTTTCCTTGTGTCTATATTAATCACATAGGCCTGTGATCAGTGTGGATGATCATTTCCTTCCCTATAATCTGACACTTCCATTGCCAACACGACTGCATAATGGAGTACATCTCTTTTTTATACGTGGGGTATTTGCGAAAAACATCAGATAGTGTTTCACTGTTATAGTCCATTGGATGCCCATGTTGAGTGAGGATTGCACTGATAGCATAATCTGAAGCATTTGTCTCAATCTCAAATGGTTGTTGCAAGTCTGGCAAAATAAGGAATAGTGTTGAGCAAAGGCGAAATCTCAAATCCCCAAATGCTTTATGTTGGGATGCAACCCAAACAAACTTGACCTTTGATCCACCCTTGGTCACTTGTCTTAGGGCCCAAGCGAAATGAGAGAACCCCAACACAAACCTGTGGTAGAATTTGGTGAGGCCCAAGAAGCTGCAGAGCTCGATCAATGTCTTCGGGGCAGGCCAATCGTGGATGACGTGGATGTTGGTTGGATCCATATGCACACCTTACTCATCCACGATGTATCCGAAATATTGGATTATATGCATGTTGAAGGAACACTTCTCCAAATTGGCATATAACTTATGTTGATCAATTAGGTTTCTGTGGTGAGAGATTTGTTCATAGCATGTCGGAAGAACCACAGTGACGATGCTTTTAACTTATGTTGTCGCATGGGTGGCCAAGAACTATTGAATGTGCTTCAAATATTCCTCCTGAGTTTTGCTAAAGATGATGATGTCATCTAGATATACGACCACAAAGGAGTTTATGAATGGCCGCAATATATCATCCATCATTTGTGTGAATGTGGTCGGGGCATTAGTCAAGCTAAAAGGCATGACCAACCACTTGAATAGACCTTATTTAGACTTAAGGTTGTCTTCCATACATCAATTTTCTCAATCGGCACTTGGTGGTAGCCTAATTTCAAATCAATCTTACTGAAAAATTTGGCTCCCTTGAGCTAATCGAGAAGATCATCAATCTGGGGGATTGGGTACCAGTTTTTTACTGTGATCTTCTTCAAGGATTTGTAATCAATACAAAGTCTCCATGTCTTGTCCTTCTTTTGTACCAGAACAGTTGGGCTCCCGCAAGGTGAGGAGCTTGGTTTGATGTGGCCCTTCAGAATCAGTTCTTGGATATGGCATTTTATTTCTTCATTCTCCATAACAAAATGATTGGATATAAGGTCATTAGGTAAAGGATCATCGGGTGTTGAATCAATTGAGTGATTTACCTGATAGTGAAAAGGAACCCCAATAGGTGAGACAAATATGTCTTTGTGCTCTTGTATGATCTTGTCCACCTATTGTTGTTGTGTAGAGAGACCTCATGCAAAGGTTTTGGCGATTGCAGTGACCTTCCGTTTACCCTCATACCAAACCATAAAGAGGACAAATCTCCCGGTCTAAGAGACCACCTTTCAACACTACTTTGCAAAGATCAAATAGACAACAGTAGTTAGGATTTCCCTTGGTACCATGTAGAGTCGATATCCCAAAGTAACGATGACACTACGAGGCCTAGATTCATAAACAACATGACGCTTCCACATATATGGTTGTCCTAAAAGAACATCACAAACTTCAAGGGGGGAAACATCACACAATACCTCGTCTTTAAAGGGTTATATGTCATAGTGCATGCGACATTGTTGGTTGACGTGGATGTAGCATCCCTAGCTGAGCCAACCGATGTTGTATGGTTGAGGATGTGGCATCATTGTTAGGTTCAACCTCTTGACGATCTGTGTTGAGATTAGGTTCTTTTGGATACCACTGTCAACAATGAAATGGAGGGGGGTCCCCTTCACCCATATCTGTGAGTGGAAGAGGTTCTCCCCTTCTTCATGCTCCTTTGATTCCTCTGGTTGGACTTTTGTGGTAGTGACAGTGACACTGGGTTCTGCGTTAATGATTCATTTTCCCTTATTTGATTTTGAATCATAGTCTGAATCGACATATGACTTTGAGGCTTTCGTCTTAACCAACAATGATTGTTTGGAGTGACATTCATCAGTGTTGTGCTAAGGGATTTTGTGGAACTCACACCACTTTCCAGTGTCCTTCAACTTCTCGTTACCCTCCTTTGTTGGTGGCTTGGACTAGTTGTCCTGTGGCTGACCATCCTTGCTCTTTCCTTTTCTTCAGGAGTTAGGGCCACCTTTACCGTGCTTTTGTTGCAATGGGTTTGTAGAGCTAAAATCCTGCTTATTCTTTTGCTTGAACTTTTGCTCGATCTTGACAACATATCGGTAAGTGACTCCCAGTGAGGAGATGTCCATGAACTCCATATATGTTTGGATGTACTTATGTAAGCCACTGCGATACTTCAGGACCAAGTGACGCTCAAAGTATTTAATACCCATCTTTATGCGCAAGGTATGGAATATGTTGGTGTATTGTGGCACCATTTGGTCTCTCTCCTGGTGCAGAGTTGTCCATCTTGTGTATTAGTCACCGTAGTTTCCAACATGGTAGTATTGCTCCTTGAGGGCATCAACAAAAGACGCCCAAGTGAGCTCTGGCCCAAAAATTGTAGACTCATCTCCGACATATTGCTCACAGTAAGTTTCCCACCAGTCTCTGACATGGAGAAGAGCTTTAAGGAGCACGCAGGTGATTTTTTCATTCTTGGAAAAATTTTGGACAAAGAAATAACCCCCTAGAAAACTTAACCATTTTTCCAAAGTGTCAGCGTCTATCCGGCCTTCAAATAAATGAATATCAAAGTTAAATTTCACCTTGAAGAGTGTCGCACCTCCAAAGTGACTGCTGGTTGAAGGTGTCGTCGTCGTTGTTGGCAATCGTTGAAGGATTTGGGTGAAGTTATCCATCATCTCATTCCTTTGTTGCACGAGGGATTCCTCGTGCAACAGTTTGATAGAATCTCCTGATATGTCGTCTCCCTTTTATTTCTCCATGGGAGGGTGCTTGGGCTAGCGAGAGTGGTTGTCCTAAAGAGAAACTAGCTCTAGACCCAACTCTCTATACCTCGACCTCGTCGAGTACATGCATTAAGAACGACAAGGAGCATATTGCTTTGCTACCATTGATTCAAATTATATTGGGAATGACACAAAGACAAAGATATAGCAAGGAAACACATAAAGATATTACAATAAACACAATAATACGTTAAACTCATATTCTATTAATGAATGTATGAAATACAAAAGATTGTAAAATGCAAGGGACATAAGCTAGCTAGAATAGTGGTAGTTTATCTATGAAGATAGAGATGTGACAACTACGCTCATTCACAAGAAGTTGATTACAAAGAGGCCGAAAAGGCCTTTTAACATAAAACATCAATGAGAAAATCCTAAACATCCAAAACCCTAACCTCGAAAGATGAAACGCTAAAAGGTTTGTGGGCCCTGATGTGGTTAGTCGATACATCAACTTTTCAAGGGCACAACTTTTGCATACGATCTCTATTTGGGGCGCTCGATACCTTGTCGAAAAGGTCTAGCCGAGGAGTACAAATTCCAAATGACCCATGCATATTCCTTTGATAATCTATTGGGCGTTACCACATCGTAAAAATGTAGTTTAGGGCCTCAAAATGACCCTAGAAGTTTGGGACCCGAGAAACTGTAGAAAAACTGCCAAGATGTGGATCCATTATGAATTAGTGGAACAGGGGGGTGGCCACCAATATCCACTTGGATCACACAATGAATATGAACATCACAATGTGACATAATCACCGGGGAACATCACAATCCAACATAACCCTTGAGGAACATCGCAATGTGACAAAACCCTTGATGGAGGTCACATTTTAACACAACCATTGAGTAACATAGGAATTCATCATAAGTCAACCATGATGAACATCCCAATATGACATCACCATAATAAAATATGGTTAAACATAATCAACATGGTCAACCATAGTCAACCATCCCTAGCCATGTCCAACCATGGTCAACCAAAGTGAATCATAGTCAACCTAAGTCAACCATGTTCAACCATAGTCAAACATGGTCGAACATGGTCAACCATAATAAACAAAAGTCAGCCATAGTGAACCCATAGTAAACCAATTAGAAATAAGAGTCAACCATAAGTTCACCATAATAAATCAAGCATAAAACAAAGTTAACCATATGTCAAGCATAATCAACCCTAGTAAACCAAAGTCAACCATGGTTAACCAAAGTTGACCATGGTCCATTAAAGTTAACCATGGTCAATTGTGGTCCATCATGTTCAACCATAAACAACCATAGACAACCATGGTCAACCATAGTTAAGCATAGTAAAACATGGTCAACCATAGTTAAGCATAGTAAAACATGGTCAACTGTGTCATCCATAGTTAAGCATAGTTAACATGGTCACCCATGGTCAACCATAGCCAAATGTGGTCAACCAAATTCAACCATGGCAATTATAGTTTAACATAGTCAACCATAGTCAACCTAATTCAACCATGGTCGACCATAGTCAAACATGGCCAATAATAGTTAACCATGGTCAAGCATGGTCCAACATGTTCAACCATAACAACCATAGTCAACCAAAGATAACCATAATCAAACATGGTCAACCATATTATCCATTGTCAATCACACTCAACATGGTTATCCATAGTTAACATGATTATCCATGTCTAACCAAAATCAACTATGGTCAAACATAACCAAACATGGTCAACCATAGTCTAACGTGGTTAACCATACTAAAATATCATAGATATTTCATTATTAATTATATTGATATTTTAATTTACAAATCCACTAATCCTCCCCCCACAATAGGTCATGAACTAGCACAACCACATAAATAAAAGTGTTTGATATATCTAGATACTCACCATTTTCCACCTTATGAGGTGAATAAATATATATCAACCACTTACCTTATGGTATGGATCTATATACATCAACCATTTTTAGTCCCTGTTGAAGGCGTAGAGGGACTATAGCGATCGATAATTCGTTGACTTCATATTAATATGTCCTTTGACTATAAATTTTCGCATCATCTCTATTGTTCGAACTATAGAACTAAAAAAATTATTTTTTATATAATAAAAAAAACCTTATATGTCATCATCTCATTGGCAAATAGATTTGAAGTCTTATTGCCAACTTCATTATTTCCAGTGTTTTAAATGTTTAGATATCCAAAATTTTGAGCATCGACGCTCTTTTTTAATTTTTTAATTTTTATTGAAATGTTTACATACAAAAAGTTTTGAGTGTCGACGTTTTGTTTTAATGTTTTTATTATTTCTATTGTATTGAAATGTTTACATACCGAAAGTTTTGAGCATCGACGCTCTTTTTTAATGTTTTTATTGTTTCTATTGTATTGAAATGTTTACATATCGAAAGTTTTGAGCATTGTCACTCTTTTTGAGGTACTTGAATAGGCCTGACAACTTAAATGTTTACATAGCGTGAGGCCCTTAAACAAACTCGACAACCTTAAATGTTTACTTAAATAGGCCTGCCACAGTACATTTTTCCTTGAATTTTTCCATACAATGTTGCAGTGAACTTGGACAATATTGTTTTCCACCTTCACTCGCATAACGATCATATGTTTCATACTTCTTCTATGCTTGGAATGCAATTTAGTCATCATTGAAGATACATATATTGTTCATCGGTTCACTGGTTGCTTCTTGTTTGTCGGTTCGTTGGTTCGTTAGTTGCTGCTTGTTGTTGTTTGGTTCAACTTTGCAAGGTTGAGGTCTTGTACCTGCAGTTGGACCTGTTGGTGCTTGTTGCTTGCTTTTGTTTGCTTCAACTTTGCAAGGTTGGGGTCCTGCACCTGTAGTTGGAGTTGTTTTTTCACTTTGCAGGGTTCAAGTCATGCACCCACAATTGGATATGTGATTATGTCGTTCATCGTTGCCGAGTAAGTTTTAATACCATAGTTTTGTTCGTATTCGTTCTTTGTTGTTTACTATTTTCAGTTTGCAAGTAAGAATGTTTAAGTATTTCCACTCACATGGTCATCATATGTTTTAGATTTCTTCTATGCTTGGAATGCAATTTAGTCATCATTGAAAATACATATATTGTTTACTGGTTCACTAGTTGTTGCTTGTTCGTTGGTTCGTTGGTTCGTCGGTTGTTGTTTATTGTTGTTTGGTTCAACTTTGCAAGGTTGAGGTCATGCACTTGCAGTTGGACTTGTTGGTGCTTGCTCACTGGTTTGTTGTTTGTTGCTTGCTTTTGTTTTCTTTGACTTTGCAAGGTTAGGGTCCTACACCGAAAGTTGGAGTTGTTTTTTTCACTTTGTAGGGTTCGAGTCCTGCACCCGCAATTGGACCTGTGATTTTTTCGTTCATCATTAACGAGTAAGTTTGAATACCATACTTTCATTTGTATTTGTTGTTTACTATTTGTTGTTTGCATTATGCAAGTAAGAATGTTCAAGTATTTAATCGTCATTCTTATCCTGCAGACTTTCCATAGAGGTTGGCATATCGTTTTCTCTTGCTCTTAAATTTTTCTCTGATTTTTTCCAGAGGCTCTGCACCATGTGCATGCCAATGTCGTCTGCACAACTTTGGCTGTCATTTTTTCTAGCATTGCAAATCCTGGTCCTTTGTCGTATGTGACGAAATGGAAATCTAGCGCGTGAATTGAATAAAGAATTCTTTCGCCTTCACACCTTGCCCTCGATGATATTCCCAACTTGCCCGGGAATGAGTACCTGCCTATCCCGTACGGGAATCGAACCCATATCTTTGGCATGAAAAATACGATGTCAAGCTTGTTGCCTTTACAGGCTGTTCTTGTAGAAGAAAACTGCAGGTAGGTGTAGAAGGGCTAGGTATGGTACAACGGTGGCTAGGCTGCAACAAATTTGCACAAAATTGACATATCTTTCCCTCCTGGTCTTAAATTTTTCTCCAATTTTTTCTCCAAACTCTGAACCATACCTACATGCCTTTGCAAAATGTTCTTGTAGAAGAAAAAGATGTTGAGATGGTGCTAGCAAGAGTAGTCTTTGGTGGATTGCAAATTGCAATATTCAATCTCTATGCCACTCCGCGTGCAACATTGCTAACATAATGAATTTGTTTTCAAATGCATTACACCATTTACATCTAAACTGAACCATTATCATTCTAGGATACTTTAGTGTTGACATGCTACAAAATAGTGCCATAACAAAACAATTGGAAAACTACATGTGCAATTACAATGCCCGCTTTCTTTTGGTTAAGATAAAACATGTACAAAACACACTTATTGACCATGTATGGTGAAATGTGCCCATATCAAAATACAACCTCTTTATCTTATACACAGACTGGTCTGACCACGATACAATTTGTCTTGTACTTGAATTATGAAATATATATCAAAGATATTACAAAATTATATTTCCATGTCGCAAAGCATATCTAGATACTTTGTTGCACAAAACCAAATCATTCAACTACGACCATCCAACTTCTTAATATTTTCTACCTTGTAATATATTTTGGCCAAGAAAAATTCTATATAACCACAACCATGGATCAAGAAAAACAAAGGTTCATGCTTCTAACTCTCTTTTATTCTATTCCTTTAATTCTCATTTACTGTATGTACATATTACTTGTTTTCCCTTACATACTAGCTTACATTCATGTTCATTGTATGTTGTGCGTTCCCACATTGAAACAAACAGAATAACTGGAGAATATGAATGACTCTTTACCACAAATGTAGAAGAGGAGATACAAAGGTGCATGCTTCTACTCTTATTTCATATTCCATTGTTTTGTATTTCATTTATTGTTTGTATATTTGTTCTACTGCTTTGCACCTAATTTATTGTATGTAGATACTACGTATCTTCCTACATAATAACTTTATCTTCATGTCAATTGTATTCTCTACGCTGCTACATTGAAATAAATAGAACTGTATTTATTTTTTTACATGTCTTTCTACATACCAACTTACCTTCATGTCCATTGTATTTTCTGCATTGCTACATTGAAAGAAAAATTTAGTTGGACAAGACGATGAAATCTTATATGCCACAACAGAGGAAGGTGAAGTACAATATTCGAAAAGGTATACCAATTGTGATAGTAAATCAAACACACAAAACGAGTAGATGGATAAAATATTGGACTAAAAAATGATGATTTGGCAACAATGGGTCTTTGTTGAGACTTCCCACTTCCGAACATTGCCCTCCCCATTTCTATTTTCCTACTCTCTATTATCCCTTTTTTTTTCCTCTTCTATACTTAACCGAATTCCCCTTTCTTTTTCCCCTCTACTTTCACTTTTTGGTTGCTTTTCTTAGTCATTTTTTTTTTCCAAAAATGTCTAGGTGCGCAGGTTGGTAGACTCATGGGTTCACATTTATATTCATGCTTCTATATCATGAGTCCAACTGATGGCGTCCTCATTCCATACTTAGCCACTTTTTCGATTGCGAATTCCCGGGTTGGCGGGCTCAAAATTGCGCCTCTAGCTTTGGGGGTTCCACGATACTCATATTGGCCACCAAACTCCCCCATCATGCCATGTTCCATGTTACACATTTTTGCAGTCAAAATTTTCGAGGCATACAATTTGACCGTCGGGTCCTCATGTTTCCAAAGTATCCCTTGACACCTTATTTCATATTCCATCTCCTTTGAGCCTGTATGTGACATTAAGAACAATTATGAACAATATACAATGCATATGCTTATTTAGTCCTTCTGATGTTCATGTACACATGCTTGCATCATAAAAAGTTAGACGAGTGACATGGGCATGAGCAATCAATCATCACAAACATCAATAGAATGACAAGGCCAAAGGTAAAGATTCATACATTGTGCTCTTGATATGTTTACCAAACAAATATCTTGAGCTATTTATTCATCTATGCCATGATAAATATGTTGATGTCATCTACAACACATGATTTGCAGTTCAGAAGAAGTATCGACGAGCACAAGTGAAATGCCCAACATAGTGCAAGTTCCGTAGACTAAGAGGTCCAGTTACAAAACTATGACCTGCATACTTCATCCAAGTTGTGCGTCTACTTATACATTTATGCCAAAAAAATAAAATATGTAGACTACCATTCACATTACTTTTTTTGTTCAAAAAATGTCACCAGGTCTAAACTTATAACACCCAATATACTATCGATAGAAGGCTTGAACAACCATCGAACTAGAAAAGTGTTCATCGGGGACATAATGGTCGTGTATAGCACCTACTTGGACAAGGCAAACAAAGCTAGATGCATTGTGTGTGCTAACATGATAGACAACGAAGCCATGATGATAGTCACACTGGCTATCCCTACATAACTTGTCCAGAAACATGCAGAAAAAATCTTGCTAGGTAATGGGATATCCATTACAAATTTTGATATATTGTCGAAAACAGTATATGACCGTGGTGATTGTGATTGGATTATATCGCTCAACAAAACAAGTATTGTGGAAAAAATTCTCACGATTTATTCAGAATATTGTTTCATGCCGAACACAACAATCAACCAACTTGCACAGAGCAACGACACTTACCCAATCAGAACCATTGGTGCAATTGTCACACTCGCGAGAAAACTTGGCTCGCAACACATTCTCCATATAAAATATGGAGAGTCAGACAATGCCAAGGCAATGATATCGTTCTCCATATCCAGTTTTGTCCTTTACTTTCACATGTTCATATATCTCAGTTATGTTACACAACTATTACATTGTTCCATGTTGCAACTGCAATTGTTCGACACCTATTCAAATTTGTTTTCCTCAATGGAACAACAATTGCATAAAGGACAATTTCCACTTATGCTCTTCAAAAATATAACAAAGAAAAGAGATGTCAAAGAAAGGATCTTTCGCACAACACAAGCAACATTTGTAACATAATTGTGAACAGACATAGTACAGGATCTCAAGAAACTAACTAGATCGACAACTGTTGTGCGTATACATCTACAATTCCATCCACACTTTGCTAAAAAAAAATTCCTTGACCAATTTTTTGCAGCTTTTTTGTTGTACAATTGTATATTATATTGTTCAATATATTAACTACTATGCTCATGTGCGTAGGTGGAGGGTGTTTTGGTTGCAGCGAATGCGTACTCGATCCCCTTCGAGCTTGTACGTTCCAAATGAAACTCTCATGCTTCTGCCTCTGCTTTCATAAATGATGGAACAATTGATTGTTTACGATACAATAAAAAATCCCCTTACATATATAGACATTGCCTCAACGCTGCCATCTGAACTGTCAACAACACAATCGTACATTGTACAATTAGACAACCTCTGTTACAAGATGTGCTTCCTGGGTTAGCAAAATTTCCATATGAAATATACCTACATAAAAAGGCAAACAATGTCTACATGCTACGCGACTTTAGGATCTATAGAAAATTTACATTAAATGAGGACAATGCCATACTACATATCAACTGAACCAAAAATAAATAAATTCATATCAAGCATTGGCAGGAAATGAAACAATCTCATGTGTATCTGTCCATGCTACCCAATGAGGATATGAATAGAGTTTTGGAAGCGCAGAAGATTATTCAGTTCAGGAATGAGAAGCATGAGGGAAAACCTCATACAAAGTATCCAACTATGAATAAATCAGGTCCATCCTTTGAACCGTCAAAATGGCTTGCTCCTCTAAACGGAACCATCATGCATTTTCAATAATATTGCAAATTTGGCATTGTTCGAACTCCATTAAGTTAAATGCTGACACTCTTTTCCAGAACTGGTAATGTTAGAACATTGTCAGGTCAACGTGATCTTGGTTCATAGTACTATCATAAGCAAATGTTCATAGTGATCTTGCTTCATGGTAATATAGTAATCGAGAAATTTCTTTGTGTCCATTTGGGGATTTGGTTATAGATGGGATACAATGCCCAATCTCCGCTAGTTTTGTCATGTCTTGTGTTTGGCAGACTTTTGTTCATGTGCTTTCATGTTGTAGTTCAAGGTTCTCATGGGCCTAGTTTATGAATTATGGTTGGATGATACATTCAGGATCTTAGCAGTTTTTCTATGATCTTAAAGAATATACAAGACCTGCTTTGCCTTTTAATGTAAGCTATGTGAAGCAAATGTAATATGTATCTCATTTTAGCACTTTTACTTGATCGATGAAATTACCAAAATTCATCTTCAGAAATATTTTGAAATAAAAGGATATATACTATGTGAAGTCCAATGGAACTATGATATCAACCACAGAAAATTAAAATTAAAATTTGTCGTTGTTATACCTACGGTGAAGTTGACAGTACAATAATTTTACTTGAACATCCCAAAATTGATTTTCCTGTAGCTTTTTTATGCTTCTCTTATGCAAACACATCCTGGAAAGTATAAGCATGACTCACTTTCTCTATTCCTTGATTGAAGAGCTTGTTCACATGTTTAATGCAATTCATAGTGATTGTTAATACCATCAATGGGGCTTTGTTAACACCAATTCCTGCTTCCGAAAATTGCCTTCCCCTTTCTTTTTTCCCTCTGCTTTCCCTTTCTGGTTACTTAGTCATTTTTTGGAAAATGTCTAGGTGCGCGGGTTGGCAAATTCACGTGTTCAGATTTCCATTTATGCTTTTATATCATGAGTCTGACCGACCGCTTCCCCGTTCCATATTCAACAACTTTTTGGAATGCGGGTTCCCAGGTAGGCGGGCTCAACATTGCGTTTCCATTATTCCGTCACCTGCAAACAACGCCCAAACTTCCCCGATCTACAAATTGACAACAAAATTCCCCTTTCTTTTTCTCCTTTACTTTCCCTTTTTGGTTACTTAGTCGATATTCTGAATATGTCTCATGATTTTATATCACGAGTCCGACCAACTGCTTCCCCATTCCATACTTGGCCACTATTTACATCGCTGGTTCCTAGCCAGGCTTGCTCAACATTGCGTTTCCATTGTTCCGCGACCTACAAACAACACCCGAAGTTCCAAGATATACAAATTGACCATCGAAGTCTGTCATCATGCCATGTTTCGTGTTACACATTTTGCAGTCAAAAGTTTGGAGACATACAATTTGACCATCGGGCACTCACGTCTCCTGAGTATAACTTGTGACCCTGTTTTGAAGCCCAACCGACCGCTTTCCATACTTGGCCATTTCTTGGAATCTCTTTCGCAGGTTGGCGGGTTCACAAAATGTCTAATTCTTAATCGCTCTTCGCCATCCCCACCACCTTCGCACTTCTTTCTAGATATGCAATTATTAAGATTTAATGCTAATAGTTCATCCTGCACGAACCGTTACGATTGTCATTAATGTCTAAAAGGCTGGAGGAGATCTGTCATTAATACAAATTAAACTAAGATTTGTGGAGGGTTGTATTATCCCTTCCGAGTGTTCATTTCAAGCATCATGGAATCTCTTTAGCACGTCGTCCGATTGGCGGCTTCACTAAATCTCCAATCCTTAATCGTTTTTCGTTGTCATTGCCACCTTCACACTTTTTTCTAAGTATGCAATTAGCAAGCTTTAATGGTAACAACTCATTATGCATGAACCATAGAAATTGTCATTGATCAACAAAAGGCTTCAGGAGATCTCCCATTGATATGCATTAAACCAAGATTTGCGGAGGGTTATATTATCCCTTCTGAATGTTCATTTCAAACATCATCTAGAGAAAACGAACATTCTCATTAACTTATGGTAGCAGTTTGACAACAGTTCTGTCCAAATACAGTAAACACCTTCGGGCATGATGACCAGAACTTCCAGTGGTCCAGGGCATATTCTTACTACTCATATCCTTTCGCCCAGAAGCAAAGAAGGAGATGGTCCCTTGGTGCGCCAAGAGATATTTCAAGCCAAAGAATTCCAAGGCAACCCCCCTGCTCAGACAACCTGCCCCCCTGCGTTGATAGTCGACGTAGAGGTTGATGCGGTCGATTTCGAGTCAGAGGAAGATGATTTGATGGACGATGATACGACGATGGATGATGGCAATGCAGACGTTGTTCCCACTTCTGCGCCCAAATTGAAATCCATCATAACGAGGGGCACTTCTCATCTCGACGATGGCGGCCTTGAAAAGACCAAAGGAAGGGGTTTCAGAAAATAAACCGACGCTGAACGCAATAGCTGCTTTGCAGCTTGAGAGTTTGAGTCTCTCGGCTCGGATGGCGATCCTCGTCCTCAGAGATGTATCCTTTCCTTTCATTTTTAGGGTTTTGGATTGGGTTTGGATTTGTCCCTGGTGCAGCCTATGTCACTGAAGTCTTTGACTATAAGGAAATGGTCTCTTGGTGCACCCAGAGATATATTTCAAGCCAAAGAATTATTCAATCGCAGGACCACTAACTTGTTCTCTGGATATACAATTAACATATTAAGGTGTGAGGACCAAAATTCCCAGTGGTGCAAGGCATATTCCTACTACTCATTCCCTTCCGCCCATAATAGAGTAATTTGGACCTCTGGAATTTCTCATGCACCTTGTGTCCCTGAAGTATTTGCCTGTAAGGAGTGGGTCTCTTGGTCCCCTTCCGCCCATAACGAAGTAATTTGGACTTCTCGAATTGCTCGTGCAGGCTGTCTCGCTGAAGTCTTTGATTGTAAGGAGGTGGTCTGTTGGTGTGTCCTCACTTTTAGTTTCAGGCTCTTCCGCTTGCCCTACAACGTTTTTTCTCTTCTTCCTCACGGGAAGAGTGTGAGAACTATCAATTTTACCGTGAGGAGGGTTCTTATCTCCTCTTGCGTTTGAAGAATTATGGGTTGTTTTCTTATTGGGGTGAGTCATTGGAGCGATGTTGCGGGATATCGTACTCTTGGCAGTGGTGGTCGGGGATTAGACACTCTTCTCACAAGGACCTTTTACCTGTTATTTGTACAATTCAGTGGTGCTTTGAAATGTCTCTAGGTCGCCAACGTCAAAAACATGAGTGTTGTCGACATGTTTCAAGCCAAAAAATTATTCCATTGTGGAACCACTCTCTTGTTTCTTTGTCACCTCAGGTCTTTTGCAAGATATTGAGATTGCGGTAGCCAACATTGACCTTTCGAGGAGAAGACTGCAGGGAGTTCCTAAAAAAACATGATAATCAGTTTTGTATGCATGTTCAAGAGCTTGTCGATGGTTCCTGCATGTTGTCGCACTAGATGAACAACACATAATTGTATGCATGTTTTTTTTTGTACCTGTATTTATGAAAAATATGTTCAATGCTTCGGTGCAAAGAACTCAGTCCAATGTCTATGGATAAATATATATTGTCCACTATTTTTTTTTATAGATTTACTATTAAAAAAATTGCCTTGGAATCTTGGTTGGTGCTTCTTTGTTGAATTTAACACCTATTCTAGTTTGCATGGTTCGATAGTCTTGTAATTCTTAAATATTGTACTGACTCAAGTAATTTGATCTAATATGGAGCATTGAACAATTATATGACAATGCATTATGTTGATCACATGAGACTTCTATGGAAACATAAATGAATTTCAGACAGTTTCAAACCAACATTCAATTCTATTTGTAATGCAGATAGAACATAGCAACACTAATTCACGATGCGGGAGTTGGGGCCCCGCCCAAGAAGTTTTGTTTTCATCTCAACCTTGTTGAGCAAACGATCTCTTATTTCCCTTTCGCTTCCTTGATTCCTTTACTCCAAAAGGAAACATTTTATTAGTTGTCCATCCCCTGGCCTCTATTTGAACACTTTTACTTTATTA
>ML800452.1:267209-290475 GCA_009831015.1 Picea engelmannii | reverse complement strand
ATATGGAAAATCTAGGTAAATATCACTAGGCAACAGTGAAATGCATGCTTTAGTATTTAAGGGGCACAAGTGATTACTATATCACCTATAATAGTGCTTGTTAGTTATTCTGTGGATATGTTGATTATGATTTTGTAGGTGATTTGGACAAGATGAGGTCAACTTTAAAATATGTATTTACTCTTGCAGCTGGAGCTATTAGTTGGATGTGAAAGCTACAAAACATTGTTTCTTTATCTGCTATAGAAGCATAATACATAGTTGCTTCACATGGTTGCAAAGAGGTAGTTTGGTTAAAAGTTAGTTTTGGTGAAATTGGAAGGATGCATGACAAAGTAAAGCTACTTTGTGATAGTTAAAGTGTTATTCACTTAGCCAAGAATCCATCCTACTACAGTAAAACAAAACATATTCCTATTAAGTACCATTTTGTAAGACAGGTCATTGATGAACATGAAGTTTCTCTTGAAAAAGTTCATACAAAAGATAATTGGATAGACATGTTCACAAAAATAGTACTTTTAGAGAAGCTATGATGGAGCTTGGCTTCTCTTGGCTTGCAAAAAAGTGATAAAATAAAATAATGAGCAAGGTATCAGATAAATTTGTTGTCAAGGTGGAGATTGTTGAACTGAGTGACAACAAAACCCATGAATTCGAGGAACAATCATCTACATCAACTCCTCTTATTAAGTATTTGGTTGTATATGTGTCAACTCAGCTGGAGTATGCATAGGAGAGCATTTACTGTTCAATTAATAAGTTGTTTGAGTTGAGACTGTAAACCTAGGCGAATTTTTATTCCATGTATGTGAGAAGATGGGTGGGTGAGTCAAAAAACTGTAAAACTTCCATTAATGAAGATAAATAAGAATCGATACCTTGCTTGGTGGACATATCCCAAATTTGGGCAAACCAAGTAAAATCTCTGTGTTTCTTTTGTCGTTCTTCCATATGATATTCTTTGTTTTTTGTATTTTTGTTGCGCATTAGTTAAGTTTGTGGCTGATAGATATGGATGATTTTAAGGATGGAAATTTATATTAAAATGTATAACCCTGGGCTAAGCTTACCAATCCTTAATATGAAAAATATAAAATGTTTGGTGATATTTTTGTAAACATATTCAAATTTCTAAGGATTTTATATAGTTTCTATAAAATTTTGACAATTTTTAATGTAAAATAATTTTATTCTATGGAATTTGGGTGAATTGGTTTTAAAAAAAAATGAAAATTGGCGAATCGTTTTTTTTGAAAAACCATGGAAAATTATCCCATTTGCGAAATTTATCCCCTAAAATCATCTATGTTGACAGGGTCAAGAAGAACTATAAAACACCTATCAACAACCTATTTTTTTTTCTATTATTTTATTTCTATATATAATGTTGATATAATACTATTTTAGTTAAGGTGCACATTAAAATATATTATTTGCAAGAACATTAATATATATACTCTTTTAAATGGCATGTGTCAACCATGTTGATCACATAAAGAATTACACATCTTCCTCGTAGTGTGAAGTAGAAAGCATCTAAGATAAAATAAGAATTTTCTAACTTTCAATTGTTTTCTCTCTATAATTTGATATAAAACCATTTACTTGATGTGAGGATTGAAATATTTTATTTATAAGAAATATATATATATATAAAGTTCTATGTATCAATTTTGTGTACCACATCTACCTCATATTATATTGGGTTGTAAAAACCATGTTTCCAAAAAAAATTAATTTATGATCAGCATTTTGTTATTAATAATTTTAAATACCACATGTCAAATCCCTTCATTTCTCTCACCACATATTGGAACAATATTTTTTTACTTTCAATTACTTTATATCTCTATATATTGCTCCATAAAAAGATTCTTTATAGACAATAAACATAGAAGGAATTACACGTTTTCCTATTTCTCAATTGTAAAAGGTACCTTTCTAACAACGATAATATTACAAGCATTAAACAAAGATCTATGCACCATTGATCACTGCATGTGCCCGAGTTTACATATTTATCGTTGATTTACACCGTTAGAGATGTGCACATGTACATGAAAGATGTCAATCTGAACATATACAACAATTAAAGATGCATAACTCATGTTTAATGATTTCCCAATGACATGCATAATAAGCGAATCTTCTTCATGATTTTTTTTTCGTACGGTGAACATTAATATGATCAACATCATACAAGGACTACACGGTAGTCTTTGATAACGGTTCACGACCTTATAAGATATCAACATAGAGAGGGTTAATATTATATACGATGGTATGCAACAATAAATTCTAGAAACCATAATCATGGAGAGGGACTATACTATTCGACTCTCTATGTCATGCGATAGCATACTTCATAATTTTCTCTTTGACATCACCTCGTATCGAATCTGTCAAATCCTTCCTCTTTCTTGTTGAATGATGTAATTTCTCTCACATTACTTGTTTGAATAAAACAATTAAATGAATAGGCATATTAATTGTATAGATAAGATAGCTAAAGTTGCACTTATTAGGTTGGTGAAGGATGGATAATTCTAGAGAAATATCGCATCCTATTTATTTTGATTTTAGTTTTCTATGTGAATGTGAAGAAGAGATCAAGAGGTCCATTGTTATTGGTGTGCATACTTTGTTTGGTGAATTCTTTCTACCGCTTGAATGTGAACATGGTATCAAAAAATGAGTAATATTATTCAGAGATTGGAGAGGAATTTGCAAGATACTATAGATAAATTTGAAGCTTGGTCAACCCAGAACAAGAGGAGGGGTGTTTTAGGGCATTCCGGTGAAAAAATATGAGGAAGAACACTTCAAAAAATTGTTTTTTAGAGCTCGATCACGACCTTCATTTGTACACAGAGAGACTAAACTCTTTTGGTCACCCAGAGCTAGTTTAGGAGGAGCGACCAAGTGTTTTCGATCACCCATTCACCCCTAGCACACATAGAAACCGTGACCGAAAAGGAGAACTTACATGGTTTTCTCTGGTCATGCTCAGACTAAAGAAATAATCTTACCAGGTAGGAAAGCATTTTTCGTTTTCTATTTTGACAAAAAAATATCCATCTTGGTCAATTTTTAAGCCAGTAAGGGGGAGTTTACTATCAACAACAAATTCATGGCGACAAACAATAGTCTGCACGAAGCCCAACTTTAATGGATAAGAACTATGATGTATGGTCTATTAAAATGAAAAATTTTGTACGGTCTAAATATTGTTGGAAAGCATTAGTTAATGGGTTCAAGGAAAAAGATCTGGTGGATCTACAAGCAATGATGAACATGCAAAGAAATGCGCTTGGAGAACTCAGGAAGAAGGACAACAAAGCCCTGTGGCTCATTCAACAAGGGTTAGAGGAATACATTTTTCCCAAATTCGCAACAACAAATCATGCTAAGCAAGCATGGGATATTCTCGAATTCCCCTATCAAGGAACATAAAAATTCCAAAATACCAAGTTGCATACAATAAGAAAGATCCTTGAGACTCTTCAGATGAGGTATTCTAATTCTATGAATAATTTCATGACCCACATCAAGCATCATGAATCAACTACGTACACATGGACATGACATTCAAGAGAAATAATTCGTTGAGAAGGTAATTCACAACGTTCTTGATAAGTTTAATATGGTAGTAGTTTCCGTAGAAGAGTCAAAACACCTGTCAACACTCACATTTGAAGAACCCATTGGATCTTTGTTAACCCACGAAAATAGGTTCAGTCGAAATACTCAATCTTTGGAGAACACAGTTCAGTATCAGGACTCCATTGAAGAGGTAGAGGTCGAGGGAATAGAAGAAGAGGCATACGAGGTAGAGGATCCTCTCAAACAAGAGATAGGTCAACTTCAGAATGTTCAGGGAAGAGTGAACAATCAAAACAGAGGCACTCTCAAAACCAAAGGGGGAGAGGCAGAAATTTCAATCAGCCAAGGTGGATTGACAAATCAAGGATCCAATTTTATTATTGAAATAAATTTGGCCATTATGAAAGTGAATGAAGAAAGAAGCAAGCATATCTAAATAGGGGTAGAGAAAATGCTACCAACACTGAAGAAACAACATTTGAATCAATGTTCTTCTCATGTCAAGTCACAGAAGAAGAAGGAAACAAGCATGATATTTGGTTGCTGGATAATGGCCTCAAAAATAATATGACATGTACCAAAGATCCATTTTCTAGTTTAGAAAGCTCTGTCACTTCTAAAATTAAATTAGGAGATGATTATCACAATAAATTTTTAGGAAAGGGTGTAATTTATGTATTGACCAAGAAAGATGAAAAGAATGATATTCATGATGTTTATTATGTACTTGGTATTAGACATAATATAATGAGTGTAGGCCAGATGAATGATCAAGGAGGTGAGTATGACTCCAAATAATTTACAACATATTACAGGAATCATGTGATCAAGCGACAATTTACCACAAGATACACTCCACAACAAAATGGAGTAGATTAAAGGGAGAATATGAGAATAATGAATATGTCTAGATGTATGTTGAAGGCAAAGAATTTGTCAAATGAATATTGGAGTGGAGTAGTGGCATGATCAATGTATATTTTGAATTTGTCACCAACTAGCAGTTTGGAAAATCAAGTCCCTCAAGAAGCATGGAGTGGTATGAAATCAAGTTTTTCTCATTTTAAAGTTTTTGGTTTTTTGGCTTATGCTCATGTTCCTTAAGATATGAGGATAAATATTGATGATAGAAGTGAAAAATGTATATTTGTGGGATACAGTTAACAGTCTAAAGCATATAAGATGTATAATCATCTTACCAAGAAATTGTAGTAAGAAGAGATGTGGAATTCCAAGAAGATAAATCTTAGGATAACCAAACAAGTGAAATGATTGTAGATTAGGTTGCTTCTATAAAGTAAGATAAGAAGGTGGAATCTATAGGAAAACAATCTTCTCCACCAAGACTTCCAAGATTTCAAGTACAAGGACAAGGAGAACAAACAAAGCATAGTCCATCTTCTTCTTCTAACAATGATTTAGATACCACTATAACAAATTTGAGGAACTAGATAACAATAAGCTTAAGAGAAATTTGTGAGCAAAATGGTGACGTGGATCAACATTCACACTTTTCTATGTTACCCTATCAACCAATATACTTTGAAGAAGCAATCAAACATGAAAAATGGGTTGATGCAATGAATGAATAAATTGAAATAAATGACACATGGGATATTGTGTATCTCTGATATAAGTGGATATTGGTCGCCACCCACCTTTTCCAACTCATTCAAAACAGTTTTCTGGCAATTTTCGCAATTTACTATTTTTAGCAGTTTTAACTTCCGGGGCCATTTTGAGGGCCTAAATGAAGGTTTTTCAGGATTTATCTATTGAATGATTGCTGATGGCATGATTTAGACACCAAAATGAATCTCCTCTATGATATCTTTCCAACGGGATATTGTACGCCTAAAACGGAGATCGTATGCAAAAGTTACGACCCTGAGAAGTTGATCTACCGACTTACCCAAACGGGGCCCACATGACTTTTGACACTTCATCTCCTAGGGTTATGTAATTGGATGTCTAGGGTTTTTGAAATTCTTTTTTATTGTAAGGAGGAATTCATAGCCTCATTGTAATTATCTTATTGCAAATGCAAGTAGTTGTCACATCTATTCTCAGAGATAAGCTACCACCATTCTAGCGAGTCTTTCACTTTGTATTTTTACAGTCTCTATACATTTATTTCATTAATAGAAATTGTTTATTACTGTATCTATGTATTTATGGTTTCATCTCCGATACATTTCTGTTATATTATTGGATATCGATGATATCTATGTGCATTTCTTTATTATAACTCCGCTCTCATTTTGTGCCAAAAAATTATCTCGATCAGTGGTATCAGAGTAGGCTGCTCTTGATCATTCTTTTCAGTGCATGTACCCGATGAACGAGGTTTGAGTATATCAAGTTGGGTATCGAGTTTGTATCTCTTGAAGAAAATCTCTCTTGCACGCCCAAGAAGCCCTCCATGGCAGAAGAAAAGAAAAACGACAAAGCAGACGATCCTATCAATATGTTTCTTGAGCAAGCTCTCACATGACAGAGGGATGAAATGATGGAGAATTTTCCCCACATCCTTCAATGCCTGCCAATAGAAATAAGAACATATTCATGAAACAACCACTTTGGAAGAACTTCTCCTTTCAAGGTATAGGTTAATTTTGATATTCCCGTATTTGACGGTCAGATAGATCCGGATGCCCTAGAAAAATGGTTAAATCTGTTAGAAGGTTATTTCTCTGTTCATAATTTTCCAATGGGGAAAATATCACCTTCGCACTCCTTAAATATCTCCCCCATGTCAAACATTGGTGGGAAACTTACTAGGATAAAATTTCTATAGAGGAGTCTAGAATATATGGGGTCGAGCCCACTTGGGAATGTTTTGTGGATGTGGTAAATGAATAGTATTACCTTGTTGGAAACTATGAGGACCAATACATGAGATGGACCAAATTGTGGCAAGAGAGGGGCCAAGGAATTATGTAGTTCACCAATACCTTCCATACCTTGTGCACCAAGCTGGGTATCAAAGACTCCAAACAACATTTGGTTCTGAAATACCATGTGGCTCTACACGGATACATCCAAACTAAAATGGATTTTCTAGACATCTCATCACTCGGTGATGCTTATTGATATGTTGTTAAAATCAAGAAAAAATTTAAGCACCAGAACAAACAAGAGTTCGGGTCTACAAATATACAACAACTAAAGTATGATAAAGATGACCCTAATAAACAGTGTCCTGAAAACCAATCGAAGCCACAGGAAAGGAAGGGTCATGGGAAGACAAAGAAGGACACCGAAAAATGGTGCGATTTCCAAAAAGGACCTTGGCACAACACCGAGGAATATCGCTCAAAATAGTCATTGGTGACCAAGATCAAAGACAACGATCTAAACCCCCATTCAGAATTTGATTATGAAAATACTGGTAAAAGACAAATCATTGACGCAGACCCCATTGCTATTGTCATGACTGCATCAATGAAATGAGAAGAACCAATAGATCCCGAAGAGGGCAAGTGCCTTTCTCGTTCATAGATGTGGGTGAAGGGGACCCCGCTTCATTTTATTGTTTATAGAGGAAGACAGAAGAACCTCATCTCAACAGAGGTCGTCAAACAATTGGGATTGTCGACAACACCACACCCAAAATAATACAACATCGGGTGGCTTCACCAAGGATGAGATCTCTACGTCAACTAGCAGTGTTGATTATCATATGACATCCATCCCTTCAAGGATGAGGTATTATGTGATGTTGCCCCACTAGATGTCTATGATGTTCTCTTGGGCTAGCCATATATGTGGAAGTGCCATGTTGTTTATGAGTCTCGACCCCACAGTGTCATTGTTACTTTGGGGGGTCATCTCTACAGAATACCAGAGGTAGTTCCAACTACTGTCTCACCTAAACAGTGCCACAAGGTAGTATCTCATACTACAAATTTAGCTTCTTCACAATCTATTCAAAAGGTGAACATGAGGATATTTCAACCACTACAACCTCGGCCCAAGCACCTTCTATCCAACAGAAGAGGGTCGACAAGACTGCAGCAAAGAAAAAATATTTCGTCTGCACAAAAACATCTCATGTAGCCCAACCAGTTGAACATATTCAACCCCGCCAGCAACAGGTTCGTGACAACCTTCCACAAACCAAACAACGAGACGTCTCCAACAAGGCAAGCAACTCACCAAGATTTAGATTCAACAAACACTTCCCCCTTTCCCCCGGGAACTCAACACAATGAAGACCATTACCTCCTAAGGAGGGAGGACTGATCTAGGTGGATAGCGGTGGCCACCCACCTTTTCCAACTCGCTCAAAATAGTTTTCTCGCAAATTTGGAAATTTACTATTTTTAGCAATTTTAACTTCTGGGACCATTTTGAGGGCCTAAATGAAGGTTTTTCGGGATCGAGATTCTCAATGATAGCTGAAAGCATTATTAATCCCCCAAAATGAATCTCCTCGATGATACATTTCCAATGGGCTATCATTCCCCTAAAATAAAGATCGTATGCAAAATTTACGACCCTGGGAAGTTGATGTACCGACTTACCCAAATGGGGCCCCCATGACTTTTGGCGCTTCATCTCCTAGGGATAGGATTTTGGATGTCTATGGTTTTTTACATTCTTGTTTATTTTAAAAAGGCCTTCAAAGACTCTATTGGCATAGGGATAGACCCAGGGTTCAACGCTACAATAGTGCACCAATAAAACCCTAACTGCTGACCCTTTCGGCAATGCATGCGAAGCAGATGAAGTCTCACCCGAGGTAGAGGTGGGGGGGGGTTGCGAGACTCAAGTGTTTGTAACCTAGATGGGACATAGATCTGTGATTACAATACTTAACATATCACTTAGTAGTTAACACTCATTATCATTTAACCCTTATTCACATTGCAGGAAAATCCCTAATGGCATAACAACACAATATTCAACAAGATCTAACAAACCCAAGCACTTAACAAATAGAAATAGAGCTGGTCTAGAATTCATTCACATTAATAAACACTAATCTACTATATCAGATGCATATAACATACATAAAGATGATAACACTAAGCATAAATCTCATCAATCACACAAAGAAACCATAACACATGATATACGTGGTTCACCCCCAGTGCGGGGCTATGTCCACCAACTCTTCATCTTCTTTATTATCTTCTATCAATCTCCTTACATGCACAAAGCCTCAAAACCAACTCTACATAGGACACGAGATTTGCGCACACCTCGCTAGATCCTCCTTCCCTGAGCTTGGGACAACACAAAGCCTTTCTTACAATCACTTGCACTTAGCCTTGCAGGTTGTCAATACACGATATGCATAGAGCTAACTCAATCACATAGATCCAATCGCTTACATCACATGCACTTCGCATAATACAACACTTAACACTTTATACCTCTTAGATCTAGTGTGTTTCTTACACCACCTATATATCTATTTATACATTACAAAAGGGGCCTAAGAAAGGGTAAGAACCATGGGCCAACATCCCATACATGTTACATATAACCTAAACCCAAAAATATCACAAAAGGGGGAGAGATCCCATGAATTCGGCTTTGCCTGGTGCTCCATCTTCGACCAGCCTGTCGACAGGCCCCCAACACTCACCTGTGACTCGTCCCGAGTCACTCTGATCTAGGTAAATCTGCCTCAAAAGGCCTCAAGCTGCCTCGACCTACTACTTATCTACATCCTCCTTCTCAATGAACTCTTTAATAACTTTCTCAGTCACTGGTCCTTCCAAGTTCTTTTCTACTGTGGCGACTACTTGTTCTAACTATGCACCTTGTCCTTCAATCTCCTCAAAAAGTGTGCAAGATTAATCCTGTATTGGCTAGAGCCTCTGGGTCACTTCCATGACTTTACTATGAATGGCATGGACCTATTTTTTAACCGTGCATTGTTCTTGTGACATTTTCATCCTCTCGACCAGTGACAGTAGCTCCAACTATGCTTTCACTATTGCTTTTCCTCCTAGAGTTGTGACTCCAATGTCCTTAATTCAGGGTCCTCTACAAGGTGCTCGTAGGTATGCACACTTCGATTTCTAAGTTGCTTGCATTCCAAGGCCAATGCCTTGATTATTTTGACTGCGCTCCTCGCAATTTCCTCTCGCTGATATTGCACTTCCTACAGAGTGCTTGGCATGACTTGTAGTTCCAGGTCTGTTATTCATGATTGGAGTTGTTGAATGGCTTCAATGAGCTTCCCCACCTGTCTCTCATAGATTTATTCAGCCATCTTTGTTAGGATTGTCACAAAACGAAGTGCTCTAGTGACTGCTTCTTTAACTCCCATTTTCTCCATGAGCAACTATTCTTTCTCCTTTTGGATCTATGCTTTATCCTCTGCAAACTTCGCCTAAAGGTCATCTTTTTCTTATTGCGCAACTCGACGTTGCTGTATGGATTCCTCCTTTGCTTGCTTCAGGGCCTCTGTGGCCTTCTCTTTTTCCTCCTGGAAATGACAAAGGTGAGCCTTTGTCGATTCTACTAGTTTGCGTAGCTGGGAAGTCTCATCTCCTATTTCAATGTCCCCTGCTGACAACGACATAGTAGGCTTTGCGTAGATCAAATAAAGAAATTGTTGTACCCCTTTGAGCTCCTCCTAGATCCTGTCAAACATTGTCTTATGTTTGGCTTCGCTTCACTGCAAGATGTCCTCTGAGGTATCTGATACAATGACAATGATAAGGTCAATGTCATCCACCATGAGAATAGTGTGGAATGGAGGTTTATTGGCTTTTCACTTCTTTTGCGATGGAGGTTTCGTCGGGGAACCCTTTCGTTTCTTGGATGTTTCTGTCTCTGTCAGGGGATCTTTACGCGGTGTTAATTCACCCTGCTTCTTCTTGTATTCTTCCCCTTCATCCTCTTCTTTGTCTACTTCATCACCTCCTCCCCTTTCAGGTGAATCTGGTGTAGTTTCCTTTGATGCGCTGCTAAATTCCTATACCTCTTCCTTCTTTTTATTACTACTATTGTTGAGTACATCATATTCTTCGCGAGTGACCATAGGGATTCCGATGAGGTCAGGGTCGTAGAGTTGTTCCTGGTCAACTGGTACAAGGAACTCTGTAGGCCATTCCTTTGTTATTTATTCCATGTCCTCCTTTGTGAGTTTTTAATATGACTGGAGCTCTTCTTTGTGTTCATCTCTGTGCACAGTGATATAGATGAAGTGCTTGTCTGTGCAAAACTTCATGATTGGCCTGAACCTATGAAGTGTGTTTGAGGTCATGTGAGGGAAAGATTCAATGGCCATCTTCAGATGTAGATAATAGGCGTGGAACATCATGTTTTATTGCCATGTCGCTTGAATACGATAGTGTAGTGAACTTCACAACTAGTGGTTCAGATGGCTCAATTTCAGGGAAGGTTGCTCCTTTCGGCATCTCCCAAGAAATGAAGGCAATTAGAATCAACAACCAACTGAAATGAAACTCATAACCCTCATCCTGAGATTTGAGACAATATTTTTCTAACTGGTGGATGAGGTAGCTCACCCAGTTCATTTGCAACTCTTCATCGCATTTTTCTATGAGGTTGATGACAAACCCCGGGACTTGTGTTTGCCTATTCTTCCTGACGAGCTTACCAATGATCAATTGGAAAGCTAGGTGCATTATACCATTATGTATGGAGGCTATATTATAGCCTCGCTTCCCCTTCTCCACATCACCATAGGTGTCTTTTATTTTCTGGGCTAGGGCGTGATCTGCAGCCTTCTCTCGGTAAATGTACTATGGGTATGGTCCTTGTATGCTTAATCTGATGATCCAGTGGATCAGCATCAGATATACTATGATGCGCCTGTCCAACCATAGGTAACCTCCATGGAAGAATGATAGCAGGAGTTTAATGCACACGTTAACCTCCTCATGTCTGTCGAAGTGTGGTAGCTTCATTACATTGAGGATGGTCAATATTGTGATTTCCATGGTCCATGGCTGGGGGATTATATTCGAATTCTTCCTCATTGTCTTGGTCAAATACGTGTGTGGTTTTAGCATTCCATAGTTTTTTCAATCTCCCAAGTTGAATTCATTGATATTAAGTGTCGGAATCCTCTCCAACTGTGGTCCTACTGCGTGTATCCCCTTCGGGAGGTACGAAGTGATGAATGTGTAGTCAAAGTCCCTCGGGATATTGTCACGACTCACCGCACTAGCGAGAGGTGGGATGTAGTCAGGAAAGATTGATGGGATGAGATTCACATTCTCCAAGTCATCACAATGCTTGGTTCATTTCTCTGTCACAGTTCGGGAGGGCCTAGATCGACGTGCAGTAGATGGGGATGCTTGCACTCCTCTTGTCGAAGAAGCTTGTGCTCCTACGAACATGACCTTCTCAGCCATAAGATCTATGAGAATCTCTTCGACATATTTCTCTACTGAATTAAAGTCACCCGATATACATGCTTGAGATCTGATATCTCGGGCCAATGAATAAATAATCGAGGTAGAAGAACAAATGGTGAGGTCTAAATAATAACAACACGGTAACAATCATCTCTCTTTGGGCTCGAATAATCGCAATTGGAAAAAGTATCCGCACTAAGACATTCAATGGGTTAAATAGATAACACCGTAACAGATTCTTCCAATGGGTAAGGACGCCTCAATCAATGCAATTCCATCCATTAGGGCGTGGTCCCAACAGTCCAATGGAGAACGTTCCAGAAATAACTGCATTTCTATCCATTCTGGAGCATCGATCTAATGGTCAGGAATCCTCCAATAGTCAGATCGCTCTGCCATGGCGAAGTTCCAATCTGCACTGCTCTGTTATTCCGACGAGGTTCAAGTTCTGCAAGCCTTCCCTCTGCAAAGTCCTTTCTAGAAGCTCTTGCAATTTTTCTATATTTTCTTTCTTCTTACTGAATTTTTTTTATCTTCCTTTCCTGTGATCTGCATCTCTGGATTCCTCTTTCCATTCTTGTTCTTATCTCCTCTTGGCATAGTAACTTCACACTGTTGAGGTTCTTTCATAGGGTTCAAGGGTTATACTTCTTCTCTTAGTGTTTATGGAGTAGATTCTCTACTCTCCTATATGGATAAGTTCTCTAAGTTTTCTTGCGTTCTTTCAACTTCGATAGCTAGGTCTCTAGCCCTCAACTGTGTCGACTTGTCCTCCTTTACTTCTAATAAGTGCGTTATTCTCCTAGCCATGAAAAACCTTAATTCTTTATTTTTTTTGTTCGAGAGCTTCCTCTTCTTCTTTCCTTCGTATCTGATCTTTCTCAATCCAAGTCTTTCCTAACAAAAGTTCAAGGGGGTCATTGTTCTCAACAAACTTAATGACCTCGAATTATTCTTCTGTCGATGCTCCATGAGAAATCATAGGTACATGGGTAAGTCTTCCACATAGAGTTATCATCTTTCCTTTAAACAATCCTATTCCTCCCAGTGAAGGAACCATAACAGGATTTCCTAAGATTTCCCAAGTACTTTTTGTCATAATGTTCACCTGTGTTTCTGCTTCCAATACATAGTCTATGTTGAAGTATCCTATTCTTATTTCTATGCACTCTTTCTCTTTTAAGATCTCTAATAAACTGGTATCTTTGTGATCATTCAATGTTTCTTTCATTTGCAATAATATAGACTCTGATTCTTTTCAAATTTTTAGCATATTCTTAGTCTCTTGGCCTTCCTCAGGGTTTTCTTGTCTCATATCCATCTTCTCAACTTTAGAAATCATTCTAGGAAAATCCAAAACTTCATTTCCAATAGCTTTACAACAAAGACAAATAGGACTTCTACCAGAGCATTCCTTAGCAGGATGTCCCGATCTTCTGTAATTATAACATAATGTCACTCCTCTCTTTCTCTTAAATGATCCCCAACCTTTCTTGTACTGTGCACTGGGATCATAGTGATAGACCTGCAAAATATTCTTTCTAGGATCCTGCATCCACTTGTTAGTCTGACAATTCTTTATATGCATAGGAATAACATATCTTTCACTATTTCTACCAGATCTATTCATATCATATCTTCTTTCTTCGAGTTGTTCCCTAGTTTTCAGACTAGGAACAAATCTATCAAACATACCTAGATCCATTCTTTCTAAACAAAAATTTCCACTTATCTTACCTTTATTAGAGAACAAATATTTAAGATCTTACCTCTTTTCTTCAGATCAAACTTATTTTCTTAGCACAGAGCTTCACAAGTCAAGTAGAGTATTTCACACCACAACAATAGATCTACGCACATAACTTTTTCTTTTCTTCGATTCCCAACAATCACAATTGCAGGAAAAACCCTAATTACAGAACATCACAGTATTCAACAAGATCTAACACACCCAAGCACTTAGCACATAGAAATAGAGCCGATATAACATTCATTCACATTACTAAACACTAAGATACTATATCAGATGCATCTAAAATACATAAAGATTACAACACTAAGCATAAATCACATCAATCAAACAAAGAAACCATAACACTATATATAGGTGGTTCACCCTCAGCGTGGGGCTACCTCCACCAACTCTTTGTCCTCTTTATTATATTTTGTCAATATCCTTACATGCACAGAGCCTCAAAACCAACTCCGCATAGGACAGTAGATCTGTGCGTACCTCGCCAGATCCTCCTTCCCCGAGCTTGGCACAACATAAAGACTTTCTTACAATCACTTTCACTTAGCCCTACAAGTTCTCAAAAAACAATATGCACAGAGCTAACTCAATCACATAGATCCAACTAATTACATCACTTTCACTTAGCACAATATGTTAGGGTCCTAACCCGCACATAGGTAGAACAATATATTCGGATGTAATAAAGGTCAATATTAATAAGGCCTTTCAATAAAATAGAATAAGGCAGATGTAAGAAGACCTAATAGAAGCTTCCGTTTCTAGAAGGATCTTCCTCTAGATGCTTCTTTTTAGTATAAATAGGACTCGAGGGTATAAGAACCCTATCTTGGATATTATTGTAATAGAGAATTTCTCGACTGGAGGTTTCCCCGTCGAAGAGGCCCGTGAACATTGCTCTCTGAATCAAAGTGCTATTTTTGTTGTTGTTCTTATATCATTTTTGTGTTATTGTGGAGATTATGCTGGTTATATTACTGTTATTCTGCCATTTCTATCATTTTATTTATGTTCTGCATACTTTTTATATCTGGTATATTACAAGCCGTATCAGAGAACTTTCCTTGGCAAAAATTGTGGGATTTTTTTTTTTTAGGGTAGAGATGTATTCTGGCGTCTTTAAGCCACATAAATTTGTCATTATGCGCATGAATCCACGGTTGAGGGATTCATACACACAGGAAATACAAGTGGTTCTTAAGAGCACATCCGTAACCTCTGTTGGTGCCCCTTTGAACGGTAGCGCATCAGAAAATGCCTGTGTACGGATCAACCTAGATTTTATAAATCCCTCTTTAGATAAACCGATCGGTCACCTGACTGCTATAGTGTCACCGAGAACAACAGTCAGGAAGATACTCTCTAGTACATAGGTAGTCGGGTAGTACGGCTAAGGGTACAGTCTATCCTCCTTAGTTAGTGCCCTGAGATATTGGGTTGAGTACTACTGTTGAACCCCACACGTATATCAAAGAGCTATAGCACAGAGCAAACCCTTGTTTGTAGAACCCTTGAATACCTAACCATTGCGGACAGAAACATAAACAAATTTAAACAGATAAGATCTATTTCCGCATGACTGTGTTCGGGTTGCCAAATCACTACACATTTCTTCATGGTTAAGAATTTGGGAATCGCATCACTGTAATTTTCTTCAGACCGGAGTATGACTCGGCAGGTTATACCAAAAAAAAAAAGTCTGGAATTTTTTTCACCATTATTTGAGACCTATCCCATTGGCTTCATCTCTTTTCCCTTATCACATTCATACATATAATTTTTCAAAAAAAAAATTGACCCCACTTGCCCCTTTTCAGTTCCCTCGTCCTCATGGCCCATACCCATAGCCAAGACTTGGAAGCTTTCTTCAATACCTTGCAATCTAGTCTCATTGAGACCCAACAAGAAGTGAAACACCTCAGTGCCAATTTTGCCTCCATCAATACAACCATGCAGTCCTCAATGGAGGAAATCAAACAAGAACTGACCACCCAGATTGAATCTATCTTTTCGTCACTCTGCACCAAGCTTCATATCGCTACAGATGGCCTTTCCTCTGACGCACCTCTAAAGAATGAAGGTGAACATTCCTCTCATTCCATAACTTTCAATACCATCACTTTCAACATGACCTACGCCTTCCACGGGTCGATGTGACCAAATTTGATGGCTCAAAACCCACTGGTTGGGTAACCCAAATGGAACATTCTTTCTCTTTATACGACATTATAGATGATTTGGCCAAACTCTAGTATGGTGTTCTCCATCTAGATCAAGAACGTTGGCAATGGTGGCAATGGAGAAAAACTTCTCGTCAAGGGTATATTTCTTGGACAGACTTTGTGGCAGAGCTTTATGAACGCTTTGACACTGACACCAACCATTTGGGTCGTTTGACAAAGTTGAAACAATCAGGAACATTGGAAGACTTTATAGCTACCTTTGAGCACCTGTATTTTCGGGCAGAGGGCATGTCTGATTCTTTTTTCTGAGAGTGTTTTATCAGCAGCCTCAAGGATGAGATTTGGTCCCATGTCCTCATGGCTCGGCCTCAGAGTTGGGTGGAGGCTACTAATATAGCTAAATAATCACAACAAGTTGTATCTTCTCAAAACCGAAAACCCTCCTTTATCCCTCGCCCTAAACCAGTCAATCCCACTACTCCCTTCGCTCCTCTAAAGATCCAAAAATTGACTCAGGCTGAAATGGATGAACGCCAACTCAAAGGCCTTTGTTATAACTACGATGAAAAATATTTCTCGGGCCACAAGTGTAAAGAACAAAATATTTTTATGGACATCTCCGAGGATATCTCAAAAGAGGATGTAGAAACCCCCTTTGTGTCTAAGTCACTTGAATCCACTAACATAACCCCTCCCTCAGACCCTCCCGAAGTAGAACCAATCATTTCCTTAATGCTCTTGCTATCTTCCCCGCTCCCCAAACCCTCAAGCTAATTAGTTACATCAAGCATCAAAAGGTCATCATTCTGGTTGATAGTGGCAACACCCATAATTTTATTCATCACCGAATTGCCCAAAAAACTCATCACTACATCCATCTCGTCAATAATTTCCAAATCATGATTGCCAATGGTGGCTCCATGAAATGTGGAGGGCATTGTGAAAATGTGCATCTCCAAATTGGTGACTACCACCTGGAATCCCATATGTTTTCTATCGACATGGGAGGTTGTGACATTGCGTTGGGTGCAGACTGGCTAAGGACTTTGGGTCCCATTCTCATGGATTTTGAATACTTAACCATGCAATTCGACTAGGAGGGCCACCAATATACGTTCCAAGGCATCACTTCTAGTTCATCGGAGATCATTAGTTCCCATCGCATGGAAAATATGCTAAAAAAAGGTCATTCTGGTGTTATCGCCCACCTCCATTCCATACAAGCAACATAAACACCCTCCGTCCTGCAAGACCTCCAAGCCATCCTTTATAAACATCACTTGGTCTTTTCCACTCCCCAAGGACTCCCTCCTTCCCGTGGTGTTCATTATGATTCCATTCCTCTTGTACCCGGAAGCCTTACTCCCAATATCCATCTATATCGTCACCCATTTTCCCAAAAAAATGAAATTGAGAAAATGGTCCAGGAACTCCTTAATGCAGGCAAGATCTGCCCTAGTATGAGCCCCTACTCTTCTCCCATGGTCATGCTCCTGAAGAATAAGGTTCTTGGAGAATGTGTCTGGAATTTCATGCCCTCAACAAACTTACCATCAAAGACAAATTCCCCATTCATGTCATTGATGACCTCTTGGATGACTTGAGTGGCCCCCAATTCTTCAGTAAACTTGATATTCATTCAGGCTACCACCATATACGTATGAAAGAGGCAGACATTCCCAAGACTTCCTTTAGAACTCATGAGGGCCACTATGAGTTTTTGGTCATGCCCTTTGGCTTGTGCAATGCCCCCTCCACCTTCCAAAGCCTCATGAATCATATCTTTCATCATTTTCTCCGCCATTTTGTCTTATTTTTCTGTGATGATATCCTCATCTATAGCAAAAAATGGAAAGACCATATTCCTCATGTGGATCGAATACTCCATCTACTCTCTCAGAACCAACTTTTCCTGAAACAGTCTAAATGTGCTTTTGGCGCCTCAGAAGTAGAATACTTGGGTCATATGGTTGGCAAAGATGGCGGCAGGGTAGATCCTAACAAGATTGAAGCTATGCAAGACTGGCCCCACCCAAAGACTCTTAATAGCTTACGTGGATTTTTGGACTTAACAAGGTATTATCGCAAGTTTGTTAAGAATTATGGGAAGATTTTAGCACCTCTCACTTCTCTCCTAAAAAAGAACTCTTTCACTTGGACTCCAGCCGATGCTCAAGCTTTTCAAACCTTCAAGATGGCCATGTGCACCACTCCAATCCTCGCCCTTCCTGATTTCACAAAGACCTTTTTGTTGGAATGTGATGGCTCAGGGAAAGGAATCAGTGATGTCCTTATGCAAGAGGGTCAACCTTTGGCCTTTACCAGCAAGCAACTATCTGAAAGAAATATGGGCAAAGCCATCTATGAAAAGGAAATGTTGGCTATTCTTCATGTCGTTGATCTGTGGTGCCCTTATCTATTGGAGCAATGTTTCCAAATTAAGACAGACCATCAAAGCCTCAAGTATTTTCTAGAACAACGCATTTCCTCCCTAGAACAACAAAAATGGGTGACTAAACTCTTTGGATATGATTATGAGATTATTTACAAGAAATGAAAAGACAATGTGATTGCGGATGAACTGTCCCAAAAATATGAAGATGAAGGATCCCTTTTTTCTCTTTCATTCATTGTACCAGATTGGCTCCAAGCCATTTTCCAGGAATGGCTACAAGATCCCAAAAGTTCGTTGTTGATCCACCAATTGTAGTCCAATGCTCCAGCTTCCCCGAGGTACTCTTGGCTCCATGATAAACTTCGATACAAAGGCCATTTGTATTTAAGTAAACAATCAAAGATTAAATCCACGATACTTTTGGAGCTTCATGCTACACCCACAACCAGGCACTCCGGGTTCACCAAAACCTATGACAGAGTCAAATGTTCCTTTTTCTGGGATCGTATGAAATAGGATATTCGTAATTTTGTAGTTGAATGTGATGTGTGTCAACACAACAAGGGAGAAACAGTCAAATATCTGGGCACACTACAACCACTCCTGATTCCACCTGCTATTTGGAAGTATATCTGTATGGATTTTATTACCGGCTTACCCAAATAGGGAAATAAATCCGTCATCATGGTGGTTGTTGATCTCCTTTCCAAATATGCTCATTTCTGCACCCTTCAACACCTCTTTACAACATCAATGGTGGCTCAAATCTTGATGGATCAGGTCTTCAAGCTGCATGGCATGCTGCACTCTATTGTTTATGATCGCGACCCAACTTTCACAAGCAATTTTTGGTAAGAACTATTCAAGATACAAGGCACCGAATTGCATCTCAGCACAACTTATCATCCCCATACTGATGGCCAAATGGATGTTGTCAACAAGTATTTGGAAACATATTTGAGGTGTTTTTCTCAATGGTTACCCCTAACTGAATGGTGGTACAACACTTCATACCATATAACTACATGCATGACTCCTTTTGAAGTGGTATATGGACATAATCCACCTTTAGTTCTCTCATACTTACCGGGTGGCTCGAAGGTCCAGGCGGTTGACCTAACATTTACTGCTAGAGAGGCTATTCTTTGTATCCTCAAAGAGAATTTGGTCATGGCACAAAATCACATGAAGCAACAAGTAGATCAAGGTCACTCTGAATGTCAATTTGCAAAAGGGGATCAGGTGTTTCTTCGACTGCAACCTTACAAGCAAACATCCCTCAAGGCCGCGCATTGTCAGAAGCTAGCACCCAAATTTTATGGTCCTTATACCATTCTCAAGAGTGTGGGATAAGTAGCCTACCAGTTAGATTTTCCCAGCCATTCGAAGCTACATCCTATTTTTCATGTTTCATGCTTAAAGAAGGTGATTGGAGATAAGTGCCAAATTCAAACCAACCTTCTAGAGTTAGCTAAAGAAGGATCCATTTGTCTACAACCAGAAGCAGTTTTGGACGAGTGTGAGCGTCGCCTACATCAGAGAACCATCAAGGAAGTTCTCATCCAGTGGAAAGATACAACTCCAATAGATGCCACTTGGGAACCAACTACCATTCTGCAACAATTTCCTCATCTCAATTCTTGAGGACAAGGCTATTTTTAAGGGGGAGGACATGTTAGAATCCTAACCCGCACATAGGTAGAACAATATATTCAGATGTAATAAAGGTCAATATTAATAAGGCCTTTCAATAAAATAGAATAAGGCGGATGTAAGAATACCTAATAGAAGCTTCCGCTTCGAGAAGGATCTTCCTCTAAATGCTTCTTTTTAGTATAAATAGGAGTCGAGGGTATGATAAACCTAGCTTGGAGATTATTTCTATAGAGAGCTGCTTGACTGGAGGTTGACCCCTCAAAGAGACCCGTGAACATTGTTCTCTGAATCAAAGTGCTATTTATGTTGTTTTTCTTATATCATTTCTGTGTTATTGTGGAGATTATGTTGGTTATATTACTATTATTCTGCCATTTCTAGCATTTTATTTATGTTCTGCATACTTTTTATCTATGGTATATTACACAATACAACACTTAGCACCACATACCTCTTATATCTAGTGTGTTTCTTACATCACCTAGATATCTATTTATACATTACAAAATGGGCCTGGGCATGGGTAAGACCCATGGGTCGACATCCCATACCCATTACATATGCCCTAAACCCAAAAAGATCACAAAAGGGGGCGAGATCCCGCGATCTCCGCTTCGCCTGGCGCTCCGTCTTCGACCAGCCTGTCGAAGTCCCCAAAATTGGTCAAACATGACCAGTGTTTCCAAAAAACCTGGTCAAGGGCCAACAACCTCATTGTAATGATATTCTTATGAATGTGAGTATTCGTCACATCTCTTCTCAGACATAAGCTCCCACCATTCTAGCGAGTCTTTCACTCTTTAGTTTTACAGTCTATGTACATTTCTTTCATTAATAGAAATCGTGTATTGTTGTATCTTTGTGTTTATGGTTGCATCTCTGATACATTTCTGTTATATTATTGGATATCCATGATATCTATGTGCATTTATTTATTATATCTCTGCTCTCATTTCGTGCCGAAAAATAATCTGGATCAATCTCCCTATAGGTAAAACCAACATTGGAGTTAAATGGGTGTATACATGTGTCCATCAAAAGAGGACAGTTCGGAAAGTAAGACCTTTACCCAATAGTCATAAAATAATAATTACAAAATACAAAATTCTAAATTCAGATTTTCCATAAATGACAATTTATTTCCAAATCTCAATTTCCATAAATGGAAATTTATTTTTAATTTCAGTTTGGAATTTATTTTCTAATAGTTTGAGGATATTACATATACAAATTTATTTTGGAGGGCCCTTCGGAGATTGTTTATTTTTCCAATTTATTGTATTTTATAGGTTATTTCCAAAGTTTTAGTCATATATTTTAAGAGAAGTCTCCATTTTCCATTTTTTTTGAGGATTTACGGAGGGAATTCCTCTCTCTTTTGGGTGAGTGGTTTCACACTATACTGATTTTCTTAGTTGAGATTTTTCTTCTCATCATGAGTTCAATGAGAAGTTTTTGATTCCTCTATTGTAAATAGGTACCTAACATGGTCATTTTTCTTAGGGCCCATATCAAGTATTGTTTTCCATAATGGCTATTTATGGTACCTCTAGTTCTGCACCTTTCAGTAGTGGATTTTGTGCTACTTGTGTATATAGTTTTAGGAGTGTAACAACACATTTGTCTCCGTGCATTTCCTTGTTCCGTAGTCTCTTGAAGATCACCACTTTGGATTATTACTTGCTTAGATTGTTTTGCATATTTTTCTCTTTTAGATCGTACTCCATACTTTAGTCATGAGTTGTGACATCCATTTGCATCATCCTTTCCACTCAGTTCAACATTGTAGGGAGATGTTGTGCAATGCTTCCTCAGGTGATTCTCCATGCATCAATGATTTTGTTTGATATCAACTATTTTTAAGAATGAGCCTCGTATCGAGCACTATTCCTATTTTGACTTAGTGGTTGCAGCGGCTAGTGACCCATGCACTCCAATAAGATGGATTGGTGTCCATAAGGACACTCATTTTATGATTTTTTTGTCAATTTCCCATGAGTACTGCACATGAGTACCTCATCTAGATTTTTGATTTGAGACTCATTTCAGAGGATCAATATCTTTGCTTGAGAAGTTTGAAATTTGGATTTCTACATGAATCTTTGATGATGTTAACATGGGGTTAATTGGCGCTCTTTGGAGTTTTGGCCATACTTCTTGTTTGGATTTTTCATCCTCAATAGGCCTCATTGATCTTTTGATGGTTAATGGTGTTTTCTTGAACTGCTTGAAGCCTTTATACTGGTTCCTCACCAACATCTACTTTTTTGAATCACTTATGAGATGGTTGTCAGTGTTTTCCATTTTCATGCCTCTATAACCAATCTTCTTCTACTTTGGAATTCAACCATGTTCTTTGAGGTTACTTGGATACATTCTATAGAGATTTGGTCATACTTCTTTATTGGAGCTTTCAACCTTTGAAGGAATCATGCTCTTCCTTTTCAATGCATTTTTTTTGGATCTTCTTCAGTTTCAACTCCAACACCATTTTCAAAACTGGATTTTTTTTCTGTTTTGAAGATTTTTTTTTTCCTATGAGTATTTCTCCTTTTATCAAGTTATGAGATTTTATACATCGATACCTTATCAAGCCTTGTTGTCGGGACCCATCTTTGTTCTTCTTTGTTCCTCCCTAGGTTTCAATTATGAGGGTGTTGATGTGTTTGTTTATAATGTATATATTTCTAAACACATGACAAGTGTGTGAGTTAACCTCATGTATATTCTTTCAACTATTGAGCTAATATTAGGTGGTTGTTGGATCTCTTCAATCATATTAATTAAGTATCTCTCCCTGTAATTAATCAATAAAATTCAAATTCATTCAAACTAATAAATTATTATCGGTTAGTGTTAGGTGTTAGGACAATTGATTATTCGAATTTATCCATATATCTAAATCTCCACATATTCACTTTCTCCAATGTATTCAAACATAGTAATGTATTCATGTGGAAATTCAAGTTTAACTTACAAATGGATTCAACTTTCCCCTGTTTTGAAACACACTTATATATTCATGTGGAAATGCAAAAAGACGTGTATAATCATGCTCCTTACCCAACTCTAAATCCCAAATGTTTAATGCACTTGGACGTTTATAATCATGTTCCTTACCCAAATCTAAATCCGAAATGTTTATATAGATATATATAACAAATCATATGTGAGGTGTGTGGCTTTTTACATCTTCTTACGGCAAGACGTGTATAGTCATGTTCCTTACCCAAATCTAAATCCTAAATGTATACATAGATACATAAAACAAATCCAGCTTTTTAGATCATTTTCCATTATAGTTCGCAACACTTTGGGAAGAGAA
>ML800452.1:189613-201568 GCA_009831015.1 Picea engelmannii | reverse complement strand
TAGAATATTCAGATTTAACTTTGTATTTTGACCATCTAAACTGAGTTCACAATCAGAAATGAAATCTATTACTTTCCTTTTTGTCCCTGTTGCTAGTTGTACTAACCAGGATTTGGTATGATTTACTTTCTTAATCTTGTTTGAAACAACTACACTAGGAGTAACATAACTCAGAGTGTCTCCTAGATCAATTAAATTAGAAATACGATTATTATTAATTTTACCTTCAATTTCCACTACAGTGGATTGGTGATCAACTAGTCATCCATTCACAAATGCATTGATCCTATGTATGATTCTTCCCACATCTCCTACTTTAGAGGCCTCTTTCAGGTTGTGAATTGTGGTCCTTGATGTAGAAGTTAAATGTGGACAGTTCCTCCTCAAGTGAGGTTCTCCACACTCCCAACATTTTAACAGCTCCCTGGGGATGTCCCCAAACTTCTTGGTTCCTAGATTAACTGGTCTCCTCCCCCCCTTGGGTGTTCTGACTATTGGACTAAAAATATTTCCTTGGGAAATTCTTTGCTGCATTACAGAAAGGGGCTAGTTGGAAGTCCTTATTCCACTGATTCATTTTATCATGTTTCTTATCCTTCCAAGCCTTCAGAATTTTAGACCGTTGTTTGTACTGGTCATAGCACATACATGCCTTTCTAAAAAATTCACTTAACATTTTGGGGTTGTTGAATTCAATTCTGTCCTTATAGGACTGTGGTAAGAAACATAGGAACCATTGGGTTTTTACTTTTTCTTCCCTGATATAAGGCACAAATCTAAATAACTCAAGAAATTTGTTTATCATATCGTCCATGGTCATCTGGTCGAGTCTTAGCTCATAAAATTCTTTCGTATTTATCTCATAATAAATTTCTGATAAATACTGTTTCTTGAAGTATTTCTTGAAATCTGACCATTCCATATGTTTTTCCTTGAATCCCTTGGCCAAATTTAGGTCCTAGCACCATATACTCGACTTTCCTTTTAGGTTATAAATGGCCATTTTGACCTTCATGTTGTTGGAATAATTGTAAATATGGAAATACTTTTTTATGTCCAGTAACCATGCTTCAACCTCCTCCCCTGTCCTAGATTCTTTGTCAAAGGTGGACGGTTTGATTTTCTTAAATTCACCCTCCAGGTGATCCACCTGTTTCCTCTTCCTTCCTGTGGTTGCTTTATTTTTTGTTGTTGGGATGCCTTCGGAAGAACTGTTCTCGTTTTCTACTTTAGGACCATAATTTTTGGAGGCTCTTTTGCTGACCACTTCTTCCTTGTCATTGTCTTATGGGATCTTCTTTTTTAATATGTTCCACAAAAATACTTCATTTATTTCCTGTTGGTCTTCCTGTTCCTTTTTAAGTTTCTCATTATCTTCCTTGAAAGCTTGCAATTCTATGATAAGGTTCCTCATTGTTTCTAGAATGTGGGTGGTTGAACTTCCTTCACTATTCTACCCAAGCTCTATAGGAGGTCCTTGATCAGTATTCTCCTCAAGTGCAATCTCCTATTCATTATGTGCTGCCATTATCACAACAAAACCAAATTTTTATGTTTTTAACGGTAAGCGTTTTTGTTAGTTTTTCATTAAACAAAATAACATGTAATAAAAATAATAATTGGCCCTACTTTGAGGTCCAAGTGTTGTAACCTTTGCTCTTATGCCATATGTAATTTACCCCAAATTTACCAATAATTTTTTTTTTTATAGGTGCATTAAAACTACTTTAATCTGCTATACTTTCTCAGTTTAAAGCTATAATCGTCGCTATTGCAATACTACATATACTTAGTCACAGTTACAAGAGACTAATAACAAGGTAGATAACCTTTCCATGAAGTCATGCTTATTAACATAGTTTGGTACATGTGATGTAGGAGCATCGCTCCAACTCAGCATAAGCGTTAGCCAACCAGCACATCCAATGCGCATTCATGAAAGGGAGAGGTGCAGCCCTCTCATTTTTCAAAATTTGAATTTGAATTTAATGTTGTAAGGCTGATAGAGACCAGATCATGCCTTTGTACAGGTAGTGGTTGAGGTTTCCTTTAATGGTTACCTACAACTAAGTCTAGATCAGTCAGATTTTCACCTTCCTTTTATGTAATGTAGCCATAGGAGTAGAAGCCACTCTAAGATAGCGATAGCACAGAGGCGGTGGATGAGGATAAGCTCAAGATAGACCTCTTTTGTAATGAGTCTCAAGAGGAGTAGAGTGGAGAGGGAGAATAGGAGAATTATCAGGTAGAGATATCTCGAGGGAGAGAACTGAGACTTTGTAGCAGTCTAGTTTTTGTAAAAACACATTTTGTATAGACATTTGGAGATTAATAAAAAAAGAAGTTTTTCCTGCCCATGAATTTTCTATGTATGTTTAGGCATTTGAATGTCATTTGTATGTTTTAGATACAGGTTATAGATAGATTTTACTATTTGTTTGTGAGTTTTTTCGTTTCTATATGGGTATTTTAGGTCGTGCAAGGAGTGCACAAAAAAACATTGGAAGTTCTGTAGCCATCACAAGTAGTGCACATCTGAGCTCTGTGGAGTCAGAAAGAATGTGCAAGGAGTGAACACCAGAAAGTTTCACAAACTCAAGGAGGAGCCTCAAGGTTGCTTAACACCTTGGAGAATGAGTTGTAAAGGGTAAGGCACAGAGAGAAGAGACAAAATCTTTGGAGATTCTATACAAGCTCTACCAGACGAGCATTGAGTCGGTGCAAGTGTGCACAAGAAGAACTTTTTGTCGAGTTCGAAGACAACCAGAGTTACTGAACACTCTATAGGCTCTGCAAGGTGTGCATGGAGCAAAGGAGCGCCAAGAGGGCGTGAAGAATTTATTTTCAAGAAATACTTTGGACTTGAGATTGAGGAAATCTCAGCAACACAAGGAGTGTGCGAGCATGGAATTATTCTAAGTCTCGAAGCACAGGAGGAACAATGCCTTTGTGCACAAAGAAACAGAAGAAAGGAGTAGAAGGTTGAGAAACCTTTCAAGGTTTCTGAGTTGACTAAGCTTAGGAGGGGAAGTGTTTCTATAATGCAGACGAGACCCAAAGGAACCGGGCTTGGAAGGCAAGCATCGAAGGCCAAGACATTCGGGTGTTGAATTTCTTCCAAGGGAAGGGAAGAGGCACAAGCTCAGGAGGAGGAGCACAATTGTTGTTGGATTAGTACTGGGAGGAAAGACCTGGACCATTGAATCTACATCCAAGAAGACAGGAGGAGCACACATAGGAGTGTCGAAATCCCGAAACGCGAAAGGAGTGTTGTTTAAGACTTGGGTCATAACTTGAGGTCACCAGATAAGAAGGGCATAGTTGGAAAGGAATCAATGTTGAGGTATGTGTTGGTTCAGAACATAGAAGAGGGCCAAAAAGGGGGTGAGGATGCAGGTTTTATCAAGGCCTGTGCCAAAGGATGAAGGGACCTGTGGATTTGTTCAAAGGGTTCCAGCAAGAGCCCAAAGAGCCATTTTGTGTCAAGGAAGAGAGCGATCCAAAGACCAGGAGGTCAGTGGACCATGCTGAGGTAGGGGGTCTACATCAAGTGGTATCAGAGCCAACAGATTTTATGTTTTCATATCACAGACAAGAGGAGGGTTGTGAAGGGATATAGTCTGATACCATCAAGTGGTATCAGAGCTGATATTTTCATTTGTATATTTCAGGCAAAGGAGACATAGAAGGTAGACAGAGTGTTGATGGTTTGTGGTGATTGTTGCAAGGTGTGCAACAAATGGTGGACAACCAGGTGAGTTGTAGGAGGACATGTAGATGCTCTCAGACGTAGAGTGATCCATAAGCTTTCCAGGAGGGCAGGTGAAATATGGAAATGGCTACTGGAGGCCATGAGAGTAGTGGAAGAGGAGACCACCAACATATGAATAAAGTAGAGATTGACAAGGAACTCATTGAGATAAGAGAGAGAATGGAACAACTAACATTGAAGATGCAGCAGGAGGAAAAAGTACACTAGAGGTACGAATGACCTCTGAACAGGAAAGCCAAATGACCTGTTCAAAAGTTGTTGGCCAGGAAATAACAACAAGAGTTGAGGAAGTGGTTGAGGTATGCTGAAAGCATCAGTGACATAGAGCTAGTTTGCATCTGCGAGAAAAAAGTCAGAGAAACCCTCAGTGATGGGGAAGAGGGATCAATTTTAGATCTCATAATCTGTCAGGAGGGAAGGGATGAATTTTTGAATTTCCAGGTGGGAAATGAAATGAGATCATAGGAGGATCTCATAGACTGTCAAGAGGATAGCCATGGAAATTCATATTTCCAGGTGGGCAATGGTATGAGATTAACAAAGGATCTCATAAACTACCAGGTGGGTAGAAGTTGACTTTCAAGTTGTCGGGTGGGAAATGGAAAGAGATCAATGGAAGGTCTCATGTAATGCTAAGGGGGTAGTGGTGAAAGTTCAGACTGCCAAGTGGGCAATGAAATGGGATCAAACGATCTCATAGACTGCCAAGTGGACAACAGACAGTTCCCAAATTGGCAGGTGGGCAAGGGGAAAGAGATGAGACTATATGAAAGTCTCATGAACTCAGAGGAGAGTTCATATCAACAAGGAGTGCTGACATGAGGGAATCATAAGATAATTCTGATCATTGGAGGAATAGAGGTGTTCCTACCAAGCAACCTAGTTGACGCCAGAGCGTGTGTTGTGGATGCAGCAACAACAAAAGGACAACCAATAGAAACTGTCATGGAGGAATAAATGGAGCAGACACTTACGTTTTCCCAAGAAGCAGAAGATGAGCATTCAAGAGAATGGCTCAAAATTTTCAGCCAAGAAGCTCGACAGGAAATCACTCCAGTACTGGAAGCTACAGAAGAAGAAGAAGAAAAAGAGGAAGCAGACAACATGGATTTCGCTGACCTGTGTGAAGAATTGGAAGCCCTGGAAAGGAGGGTGATGGTGCAAATTTTTCACATCCAACAGGCTATGTTGGAAGCAAGTAGTGGAACACACCATCTCGGGGAGAAGTTGGAAGAAGCTGGAAGTATGCCAGGAGGAGAAATTGCAGCAGCATAACTTCCACAGGAAGAAGTTGAGCAATAGTTCAGTGAGGAGACTGCAGACCTGGAGTCTGCAGTAAAGTGGCCACTTATGCCACAAAGAGAGATAAAGATAGCAGGGGAGATCGAGCAGATCTACCCATTGAGGAGATAGAAGTGCGACAAAGAATACTACATAAGGAGAGCCAACCATTGGAGTAGTTGGATAGGATGATTGAGAATATCAGGAGGTTGATGTTGAGGTCATCACAAGAAATAGTCAGCAGGAGGAAGTTGAACAACAAGGAGCCTACAAGAGCAACAGGGAAGAAGCAACAGTAGAAACAACAACATAGCTGGAGAGGAGCCAGAGGATAGCTCCAATGGAAAGTTTGGGATCCAAGTAGATTTCAACAGTAGAGAAGAGGAGCTCATGAGAAGGAGATCATGATTTTTCCAGCTAAGGAGTATGATGTAGGAGCATCGCTCCAAATCAGCATAAGCACCATCCAACCAGCACATCCAGCGTGCATTCATGAAAGGGAGAGGTGCAACCCTCTCATTTTTAAAAATTTGAATTTGAATTTAATGTTGTAAGGATTATAAAGACCAGATAATGCCTTTGTACAGGTAGTGGCTGAGGTTTCCTTTAATGGTTACCTCCAGTTAAGTCCAGATCATTCAGATCTGTGACTTCCTTTTGTGTAATGTAGTCGTAGGAGTAGGAGTCACTCCAAGATAGCGATAACACAAAGGCGGTGGATGAGGATAAGCTCAAGAGAGCCCTCTTATGTAATGAGTCTCAAGAGGAGTAGAGTGGAGAGGGAGAAAAGGAGAATTCTCAAGTAGAGAGATCTCAAGGGAGAGAACTGAGACTTTGTAGCAGTCCAGTTTTTGTAAAAAAAGATTTTGTATAGACATTTGGAGATTAATACAAAGAGCAATTTTTCCTGCCCATGAATTGTCTACGTATGTTTATGCATTTGAATGTCACTTGTATGTTGTAGATACCGTTTATAGATGGATTTTACTATCTTTTTTTGAGATTGTCAGTTTCTATTTGGGTTCTTTAGGCCATTCAAGGAGTGCACAACAGAACATTGGAAGTTCTATAGCCAGCGCAAGGAGTGTGGATCTGAGCTCTGCAGAGTTAGAAAGAAAGTGCAAGGAGTGCACACCAGAAAGATTCATAGACTCAAAGAGGATCCTCAAGGTTGCTGAACACCTTGGAGGATGAGTTGTGCAGGGGAAGGCACAAAGAGAAGAGACAAAATCTTTGGAGATTCTGTAGAAGCTCTGGTAGGCAGGCATTGAGCCAGTGCAAGTGTGCACGAGAAGAACTCTTTGCGGAGTTTGAAGACAACCAGAGTTACTGGACACTTTGTAGGATCTGTAAGTTGTGCATTGACCAAAGGAGCACCAAGAGGGCATGAAGCATTTATTTTGAAGAAATACTTTGGACCTGAGATTGAGGAAATCTTAGCAGCACAAGGAGTGTGCGAGGGTGGACTTATTCTAAGTCCTAAAGCTCAGGAGGAACAGTGCCTTTACGCACAGAGAAATAGAAGAAAGGAGCAAAAGGTCGAGAAACCTTTTGAGGTTTTTGAGTTGACTAAGCTCAGGAGGGGAAGCATTTCTATAACACAAACGAGACCCAAAGGAACCAGACTCGCAAGGGAATCATTGAAGTTTGAGACCTTGGGGCATCAAATTTCTTCCAAGGGAAGGGAAGAGGCACAAGATCAGGAGGGGGAGCACAACTGCGGTTGGATCGACACCAAGAGGAATGATATGGATCGTTGAATCTACATCCAGGAAGACATGAGGAGTGAACATAGGAGTTGATCAAATCTAAGCCGTTAGATCTGGGAACGAGAACCAACATTCGTTGATCTCAATGTAAGGGGTGCGCATTTTAAGTTTTCGACATTTCGCGGATTGGGAAACATAAGAGGGAGAGTCTTTCGAATCCCAGAGACATGAAAAAATGAAAATGCGCTAGCCATTGGATTTGGAGCGCAGTGGCATGAGATCCACTGGATCAAAGATACGTGCATGGGGTTTAGTCCCTGGGAGATGCACAAAAGATTTGATCTAATCCGTCAGATGTCATACCAGTAGCTGTAGTCCATTGGACCAGGTGAAGTTGCACATAAGGTAACGATGGGACCATTTAGAGTCTCAAATCATGGGAGGAAGGATCTGAGTCATTAGATCTCACATAAAGGAAAGATATTCATCAGATCCAAAAAGAGGAGAACAAAGTTTAACCCTCGTAGAAGTAAAGGAGAGGACTCGACAAAATCCCGAAAGCACCGTGACCGTCCACAGGAGGACACATGGCAAGCGATCAACATTTCAGAGAAAGGCCTGAAAGATTCGAACCGTCGATCATAGGAAGATCTAAACCATTGGTCCACATCACGATTTCAAGTATCGTGGGTTGGAAGGATAGAGGTCCTTGTCTCCCAAAACCCTGAATCGTGAAATAGCAAAATAGCGAGCCCGGATGTGGACCATAGATCTCACGGTTTATTATGAGCCATTGATCGAATGCTAAGAGATTTCTGTATTTTGGAAATCGAGGATTCAAAAGACAAAGGAGCAGGACCCTTGCATCGTGGTTCCCCGAATCACGAAACCCCAAAAGAACCAAGATTTTTAGATCAAGGAAGGCTGAGAGTCGTCGATCTTGTAGTAGATACGATTTCAAACTTTTGGCAACTGGGAGTTGGAGGAACAAGGAGTTAACCCCTCCACATTGCTGAAACGTGAAAATCCAGGGAGTCGGTTGGATGTTAGCCACTGGTCACGGGGCGGAGGGAAGGTAGGAGCTAGTGGGAGCTAGGCTCTATTTCGGTGTTCGGTAATTCAAAGGACAAGGAGACTGGGAGAGCTCGCATGCAGGAGTCCTGAAACCCCAAAACATGAAAGGAGTGTTGTTTAAGCCTTGGCTCATAGCTCGAGGTCACCAGATAAGAAGGGGTTGTTGGAAAGGAATCAACACCGATGGGTGTGTTGGTTCAGAACAGAGAAGAGCACCGAAAAGGGGGTGGGCATTCAGGTTTTCTCAAGGCTTGTGCCAGAGGATGAAGGGACCTATGGATTCATTCAAAGGGTTCCAACAGGAGCCTGAAGATCCATTTTGGCTCAGGGAAGAGAGCGATCCAGAGACTGAGAGGTCAGTGGACCTTGCTAAGGTAGGGGGTCTGCATCAACATGTATCAACATTTTTTTCATAACAGACTAAAGTTTAGACTATCCATGGAGCTGTAATCTGGTTGTTTCCATAAGTCTATAGTAAATCTATCCTCACAGGGTTTCTACCTATATCAAAGGGACCCATAATTTTTTTTACTAACACTCCACCTTTAAACAAGTCTTAGTACTCTCCACCTCATATCCAATGAAGGAGTACTTCAAACTTATTACAAAAATCCCATACATTTAAGTCTTATTTTCTTTATTATAACCTTATATCTCATGTAACAATAATTGTTTAATCATTGGTGTTTGATACACATGCCATATATCTATAGAGATATATATCTATAGTTCCTACATCTATATTCATACAAGGCAACGCATTTCTTGATTATGTATATATGATTTATCATATGCCTTACCTGAAGTGTTTAACATTATTAACATATGTCTATATTGGTCTACTTGCAACAAATTATGCCCTTACTATATCTGCACTCTATCTATTACAAATAGTGGGATTTATTGCCCTTTTTTCAATTAAAACTTTAACATCGTGACTAAGTGGTCATAGCATGCACCAGTTGTATAATGATAGGGTTGAATAATGAAATTTTAGCGTTGAGGGGTTGGAACCCCATCACGCATGGCAATTCATAACCCTAGACCCTTTAGCACATTGAATACACCCTAATACTTACTGTCGAGCATGAAAAATCCACCCGACTTAGTGATAGGGATTAACACTGACAACGTTAACGGTTCAATTGAAAGCGAAGTTAAGACTTGTCTGTAGATAACATTAATTCTTTGGTTGAAAGTTATGAGGGTTCTGCATTATACTAGTTCTAGGTTCTCATGATCAATGTTGATATTCCATGTGCGTTTATTCACATGGCTAGCGTACCCAAAATATCCCTTCGCCATTAATCTGGAAGGTGAAAGCTCCCAGGATAACTAATGTCTCATTGTTCCTTGGGATCTATGCATTTTGTAAAACCACCCAATGTTAAACTCTGCAATGCTTCTCTATGTATACAATCCGACAACATGGAGGGTTCCTTCTCTTTGTAAGGCGAGAAATGGGTGCACGACCGTCTGGTTTCCTCGTCTACCAAGTAAGTCCACAATGACTATATCGCTTAAGCTATATGTAGTAGAAGTGGTAGTTCAGAAAGACTAGTTGTATTCATGACTGTCTCTGTAACTGCTTTCCTTATGGCTTCTGGTTGAGGTCCTTCCTTTCATTTTCCTCAACTCTATGAATGTATTTCCATCCATGCTTTGTGTAAAAAAAATATCTCTAACTCATGGTGGTTTATGACCCTATCTCTTCCAATGAGGGAAACCACCCACTACTCAATGTTTTTCAATGGGACTTGTATGCAGTTCTACATAGGAAATTTAGTTTTCTTGAATCAAGAATAGTCTCGTAACAATGTTAGGGTTTTGTCGGCAAGAGGTTAACCTAAATCTTCTCCTTAGTGTTTATTCTTGTATTTTTTTTGAATTATTCATGACATACTTATCACCGAAACTCCCCTAGTTAAAAAAAAATTGAGTTTTCTACAGTGACTCTTGACTCCACTTATGGGGCCTTGTAAGTGTAATTGTACATCATTATTTCTTATATATTATGGTATAATTATCTCTTACATTCGTAAGGTATTGAGGGTTTTATTAGAAAGACCATGACCTCTATCTTCTCTTTATCACTTATACTTGCATTTTTATTTAAGTAGCTCGGGGCATGCTTCTGCACCAAGAACCCCTTGGTTAAATATTTCTCTGGTTCCTACAGTCACTCCTAGGTTCACTTAAGGTATTCATTGTAGGCATAGGTTGTGTATTTAATATTATTATTTTGATTAAATGAAGAGTCTTCGAACTATCATCTCTTGAAAAAGTTACACATCGGAGACTTACTATGAATTATTGCACCCACGAATTAAATGATGTAAAGTCGTAAACCAATTCCCATGGGTGTGGTAAGGTTTTCTTGCTACTGTGTAAAGTTTAGTAACTGGTTCTGTGTGAACTTTATCCTTATGGTTATGAAATTCATTAAATGTTTAGCAATGTTTCTTTCTTGTTTACATTCTGGCACGTACAGTTAATTCTTTTCAGTTACCAAACTAATGATGGGACCCCTGTTTCCTTGCGAGGGTACCCATCAATATTTTTTGGGTCCACTTGTCCCCTTCCGACCGTGGACAATTCGCTCAATGATATCGATGCGAAAAACACCCATGCCAACCTCAAGCTAAGTATTAATCATGTGTTTCATCTTCAATGTTAATTTTGTTGATTCTTCCTAAACATTATTTACTGATTTTCATTTTATCTTCAATATTTAATTTCGTTGATTTGTTAATAACACTATTTACTAATCCTCGATTTTCCTTTTGCAAGACTTAATCGTTTTTGAGGAAAATGATACACAAGATCACCTCACTTGAAAGGTATTCGAGTTCGAGATATTGGCATATGATTTTAACTTCTTAGGTTCTGTTTATATAGTGGTATAGGGTTCCACCTTAGGGTACCCTATTATGATAACCTTTTGAACCAAGGTTCAATAAATAAACTAGTTACTTGTATTTTTAATCCCTTAATGGAATAAACAGATTGAAAGGGGAAACCCTATATTGTATATGAATTCCACGATTCACAATTATGATATCATGTGTTATGTAGAATGTTAAAACTATGTTAAGTGTTGAACAACCTCTGTAACATGTAGCATGCATTATATGCCACTGAGATTTTTCTTATGGGTTTGTTGTAATGTAAAAAAGACTGTAATTTTTCTATGCCTTTGATTTACTTGAAATCTCATGTGATTCAAGAAATCGATAAAATCTTTCTGTGTATGAGTACATTAGATTTTTATGTAGCTCTGAGTATGTAAACATGCAACAATATATCTTGTATTAATTTCCAGAATTTTGTTTCCCATTTACAACAATCCAATATTCCTTAAGTTGAATACCTCTCTCTCTCTCTCTCTCTCTCTCTCTCTCTCTATATATATATATATATATATATATATATATGGTGCATGTTATGATTAACATAGCAATACTTATGTTTTATTTATATTGAATGCATTCCTTTGTATATATATATTTATTCAGATACCTGTAAAAAAAAACATGCATAGGCACTTCCTTAGGTCTGTATTTAAGGTTACCCAACATGTAGCAATCTTTAATAAATCTTTATGCCTGCTTATACCTAAATCCACATTCATATTTATGCCAAAATATTACCAATATCCAAAAAACAAATAGAACTTACATTTTCTTTACTATTTATGTTCAGAGAATGTGTTCACATGAATAAGTAATTATCACAAATTCATCTCATTCCTATCAGCTTAATACAAAATAAAATATTCATCAAGAGAATGGGTAGAATAAAATATCTGAAATCGAAGCTGAGACACAGATGGAACAATCAAGTTACACCCAACTGTAGAATAGAATAGCCAAACTACTTGCTCCATTCACCCCCTAGCGTGACCATGAGTCAATAACGGTGAATTCCAATGATCCTCTTTCGCTATAGTCCTATTTCAGATCAGAAATCCCCTTGCCTCACACTCAAATAATTGTTCATAAAAGCAAGTTATATCTTTTCCCCAACATACTAAGCAACCTCTTGCCTCCTAGCATATGCTCTATCTCAAAAAGAATCTTGTCCCTAGGTCTTTTTCACTCTTTGGTAATTTTTGCAGCT
>ML800452.1:84150-96657 GCA_009831015.1 Picea engelmannii | reverse complement strand
GAATGTTAAATGCTGTTAGGCAGCTATAATGGAAGCCACATCTACGCTATTAATGAAATTTAATGCTATTTTAAAAGAGATATTGTCTAGCAAGGTAAGGCTATCCAAGTTGGTCGCAACCATTCAAGATAAGGAGTCACAGTCAACACAAAATAAAATTGTATTGAAATTGCACTCTTATAAAATCGTGAGCATCCGCAATAGGCAAATTCACAGGAAACGCTAGAGGCTAGAGCTGTCATTTAAAGACAGAGTCGCAGTCAACAAATGATCTTCATGTTAGATTATAACTGGTCTTCTCATAATTTAACAAATTTCATTAATTGAGAAATAAATGAATAAAGCTATAATTTAAAAAGGCAGGGCTTTCACTGTAATTGAGTAGTAAATGTTTTAAATGCAGTTAAAAATATAATCCATTGAGCCTTGTAGTAAATTGAATTTGAATGTAATCTACCCGGTAGAACAACTTCAAGAACGTGGGAGCGTCCATTTAAAGGATGGGATGCAAAATCACAATTAAACATGGAAGCAGAAACACATCAACCTCTACTTAATGGAACAATCTCACCACAATGAACGATTATGGAAAACCTATATTAAGTCAACATGACAACCTTAATAGAAATATATGAATAAAGGTGTATCACCAGGTAGAGATACATGTAATAAAATAAAATATATTAGTTACAATACAATACATTAATGGCAAGTTTGACTTCAACGTCAGCTCGAGATTCCTCATATTTTTGGCACTCATTTCGATCTACACACTGTCAATGTCAAAAGATTATTTTGTCAAGCAAGATAAAAATTCCCTGCGTTTTCCAAGTTCGGCAGTCTACCCCAGCGTGGTATCGTTCTCTAAAGATTTTGAAAGGCACGTTGGACATAGAAGAGTGTAAAAATTCAATGCTACAGAATAAATGTAATTTGTTGTCATTAAATAGATTTCCAGCCTCCTACCAACTAACACAATTGTATGGCCATTAAATAAGTTCACAAATGTCAATACAACAAATTGCAATTGCCAGGAAATGGAATCGCAGGCCATTAAATATTTTCACAAATGTCATTACACCAAATTGCAATTGCCAGGAAATGCAATCGTAAGCCATAAAATAGTTTAACAATGTCATTACACCAAATTGAAATTGCTAGGAAATGAAATCGCAGGCCATTAAATAATTTCACAAATGTCATTACACCAAATTGCAGTTTGCAGGAAATGCAATTAGAGGCCATGCAATAATTTCACAATGTTATTACAACAAATTGCAATTGCCAGGAAATGAAATCGCAGGCCATTATTTAATTTCAAGGTACAATACTCACACCAACTGGGGGTATCTAATCGTGGTTCTACACAGTCGAGGAGCTCAGACAAGTTAATGGAGTGGGAAAAAAAAATCGTGGGAAAGGATGTCGTCATCATAGTGAAGAAAGCGGAGATCCGTGTTGGGATTGAAGGCCAAATCACAGAGATTTTCAGGTAAATCACTGAGATCAAGCAACAATTTTGATCCAAGGAATGACCAATCGCAGCTTGGGAAAATGGGCAAAATCACCAGGTAACACATGGGAAAAATCATAGGCTTATCCAGCAACAAGTGCAGTCTCAGCAAGTGTAAATCGTAATGAAGAAATATAAATAAATAAATAAATAAATAAAAACGAAATGCAGAAATTGGCCAATTTTCCAGGTACCCAAGCTATGGTTGTTTTCTTAAAAGTGGCAATCTCCAGAGAATTACATCCAGAGATGGAATGAATTCATTATACAAAAATGCACGCAATATACCGACAAGGAGTACACCCAAAAAAAAAACGCCGAGTTAAAAAAAATAGGGAAAATAGGAATGATAATAAGGGCAGATTTACTCCACATAACAAGATGCAAGGACCCTCAATCAATAGGGGTAAAAAACAGCGGTATATGGCTGATCAAAACATACTACACTCTTCATCCTCGCACAGAAAAGCAGGGCGTTGAGATCCATAGGTCTTTTAACGCTAAGGCGATGATCGTAGATGGGGCTCCTCGACGACTGCTCAGGCGAGCACTGAGGAGATAAGGACAAAAGGAAACCAACCTCAAGGTCACAATCAACACCACAGGGCGGTCACAACATGCGGGAAAACAAGGCCATACAAGATGACAACCAAGATCTAGGCTAAGAAAATTTCAGCTATCAATCTAAACATCCAATCTACTTACTTAATCAACATGAACATCCAATCATAAAACTACAACATTATACCATTCAATGAAGAAAGCATACCATTGCTTGTTCGTCCGCTCCGAGTAACGTCAGCGCGCTCTGTGCAACTCCCGCCCGCTGACCGTCGAGACTTCACCGGTACCTCCTAGCCAATGCTAGGGGTAGTCTTCTTCCCCCTTAGCCCCCTGAGCTATAAAGGGGCCACACACACTATCCTCCCAGCTTGCCTCGCAAGGCCGAGCTACCACTCCTCTCTGAGTTGGGTATCCCAACTCCCACAAGTAAATTAGTCAAGTAGATATTTCTGCAGTGTAACGTTACGTGAACAGAAGATGATCCTTCATCCTTCTCCTTGCTTCATTTTATAGAGTTTCAAACTTTCTTTCTTTCCTAAAATCTCATTTAATTAAAGTTTTTAAAAATAAATTCCTAAAAGTTCATCTTCGTACAAGTGTCCCCCATCCCCTAGCATCCTCCATAAATTAATTTCTTTAATTAAGTAATTATTTTTATTTCCCTCACCCACCTAGAGTTACTCCTAGAATCACTCCTAGGTGTCCCCAAATTCTCTTACAGGTTTTAATACCTTTCCCTTTTATTAAATTGCTAATTCAGTTTAAAATTAGAAGCTCTTAAATGGTGGATTCTTTACTAACTTGACTTTCCATTTTTTCCCTTAAGTTCCCCTTTTCCCCTTTTTATGTTACCTCTTTTCCCCAGTTTCCTTTTTTTGATTTTCCCTCTTTCCCCTTTTACTTAGAAATCAAAAAGGCAGGTGTGAAATTAACCCTTTTTCTCTTTTCTTATTTAATTAGTATACTTTAATTTATTTAGGTAATAAAACAATTAATTCCCTTTTTAATTTTTAATCCAACATAATTTTACCCTTTTTATGAATAAATTAAATTTCTTACTTCCTTCATGTTACAAGATTTAACAAAGATCACAATTATTATTTAAGTTGTTTTTATGTTTATTATTTTTATTACTATTTATTTTTTAAGATAAAATTTTACCACTAGCATAATTTAGACTTAGGCCTTACATTTCGTACTGGGCAACATTTAATTAGGGAAATTATTTTAAAATTACTTAACATGTTATTTGTCTTAGGGCCATCTAGGTTCCTCCCTCTATCATAAACAACGCGACGTGCCCTTCATGGTGCACTAGGTGCTCCAAGGTTGCCACTCGCCTCATCTGTTCTGTTGCGCGATGTGCCCTTCAAGACACACTACATGATCCAAGGTTTCCACTCACCTCACTATGTTTCTTTTGCGTGACGTGCTCTTCAGGATGCACTACATGCTCCAAGGGTGCCACTCACCTCTTGACTGACTTGGTAGACATCAATAGCCCCTGGAGTCAACACTCTGCTAGGTGAACTTGTGGGAGACTAAGGGCTTCTAAGAAATACGGCGCCCGCCTTATTGTGCGCCCCTTAGAATCATCATGAGCGACTATCGCAGTCTTCGCTCACGGCATCGTGGGTCCTCTCAAACTAGGTAATCGTCAACCTACAGTTCGAGCCACGGTGGGAGTGTTAGTAGGTTGTGGCAGGGCTGTTGTCCACACCTGTCCCTCAACATCTCTGGTATTCATGAATGACCCCTTTACTCCCTATGTGAGTCTGGTCGGAAAGCTATCATCAACCTACATCATCAGCAAATCATGTCAGAACATATCCATATCATATCATCCAGTCAAATGCACTAATATCACAGTAAAACAATCAAACCCCAATGACACACTCCTTGACTTGATCTGGAGTCCAAGGGGTTCTGTCGATGCCTCTGCATCCTCGAGGTCCAAAACCCTACACACTTAGTAAAACCAAGTCAATATCACCTGTCTACATCAATGTAGTGAAACAACATGTCATCAACCCATAACACCTCATAATCAAAACCAAAAGTTTTAATAGCATAATAATCTGGATCACTTGCGAGAAAATGTCCTCAAGAATAATTTTGCTCAGTGCGCCAGAGTGGGATGTTACATACACCCCCTCTTGGTCTAAAATTTGTCCCGAAGTTTCACAGTATAAATGCCGAAATAAAGTGTATCACAATATCATATGTCTATCTATAAAACAAAAATGGAAACTATTGGCGCATATCATATGCGTCCTCCTAGGTCACTGAGTGTGTACTATAATTGTTCCACTGGACCTTGAACTACTTTATCATTCGATGTCGTAGTTTTCGAACGCGATGATCCAAAATGTGGACCGGCTTAGGCGTGAGCGCTCCCTCATCCGATACCTGCAAGGAACTCATGTCAATAACATGTGTAGGATCACTAATATAATGTCTCAAAATAGATACATGAAAAACATCATGCATACGCCTCAAAGAATCAGGCAAGGCTAGTCGATAGGCCATGGGCCCCTTTCTCTCCATAATCTTGAAAGGTCCCATGAACCTAGGAGAGAGTTTATCTCCCTTCCCAAACTTGATTGAACTCTTGTGCGGTTTAACCCGCAAGAAGACTCAATCGCAGACCTCGTAACTACGATCGACACAGTGCGCATTAGCATAACTCTTATGTCAATCATGTGCTTCTTTAATCCTTTGTTTTATTGTTTGCATTTTCTCTTCCATTTCTTGAATCACTTCTGGTCCCACCAGGACCCTATCCTCAAGCTGATCCCAACTTAAGGGCATCTGATACGGTCGCCCGTAAAGAAACTTGAAAGGCGTCATTTTAATGGTGCTCTAGTAACTGTTGTTGTAAACGAACTCTACTAGTGGCAAGAATTCTTCCCAACGCTTACATCATGTACATGTGCAACATGTCCTCTAGGGTTTGAGTCATTCGTTCAGTCTTCTCGTCAGTATCTAGGTGTTACGTAGTACTAAAGTTAAGTTGGGTCCCGAAGGCCTTTTGGAAACTCGTCCAAAATCATCCAGTAAACATTGTTCCTCTATCGGATAGAATCCTCTTAGGCACGCCATGTAGCCTCACAATATCACTGATGAAAACTATAGCTATGTCAGGTGCTTGATATGTCATATGCACAGGAATAAAGTAAGCACTCTTCGTCAGAGTGTCTACCACTCTGAAAATCGAGTCATGCCTCGCCGTAAGTGGCAATCCAGAATAAAATCCATCGAAATAACCTCCTATTTTGATTCCAGAATAGCATGCTATTGTAGTAATCTTGTTGGGTGTCTATGTTCAGCTTTTACCTGCTGACATTCTAGACATCTGGCCACATAGTTGACTATGTCTGCCTTCATTCCCTTCCAAAAGAATAAGGGTTTAAGTTCTGCCCTCATCTTCGTGACTCCTAGGTGAGTGATGTAAACTGCTCTATGAGCCTCACTCAGGATCAACATCCTCAACTCGTCATTCGGTGCTACATAGATTCGATTTTTAAACCTCAATAAACCATCACTATCAAAAGAAAATCCTACAAATCGTGGTACCATCATGGTGTTTTGTCCGATAAAACCCTCGACCTCTTTGTACCAGTCATCATTATGTTGTAAAGTTAGAATCTTTTCACGTAGATTCGTCTGAAGAGGAAACATAAAACATATGTGTGGTCTTCGACTCAATGCATCCGCCACCCTGTTCACTGTCCCTTTTATGTAAGTAATCTCAAAATCGTACTCTCTAAGCAATTCCAACCAACATCATTATCACGCATTTAGGTCACTTTGCGTAAATATGTGTTGAAGTCCACAATGGTCAGTATTTAGTTCAAATTTTCGTCCAACAAGGTAGTTTCTCCAAACCTTCAAGGCATATACGATGGATAACAACTCTAAATCGTGCATCATGTAGTTATCCTCCTGCCTTCTCAGTTTCCTCGAAATGTAAGCGATAACTCCTCCGTCTTGCATCAAGACTCCACCTAAGTCTTCCTTGAATGCGTTAGTGCATACCAAGAAGTCCGTGTCCATGTCCAAGAGATTTAGTATCGGTGTTGTTGCCAACAGATACTTGAGCGTCCGAAATGCTTCCGCGCATTTCTCGATCCAAACAAACTTTTTGTTCTTCTTCTGCAATTTCGTGATCGAATTTGCTATCTTCAAAAATCCCTCAATGAATCATTGATAGTATCCTGCCAAACCCATGAAGCTACGTACTTATGGAACATTCGTTGGCACAGGCCATTCCATAATGGCCTCGACCTTCACTGGATCCACGACGATGCCTTCGCCAGAGATAACATGCCCTAAGTAGTCAATCTTCGATTGATAAAAAGAGCATTTGGAAAACTTCCCATACAATTTGTGCTCTCGCAGACATTGTAGTACCAAGCACAATTGCTTGTCATGCTCATCCATAGTCCGAGAGTAGATCAAAATATCGTCAATGAATACTTGGAAGAACTTGTCCAAGTACTCGCAAAACATTCCATTCATCAAACTCATAAATACCCCAGGGGCATTTGTGAGTCCAAATGGTAAAATAGTAAACTCATAATTTCCAAACCTCGTCTTAAAGGAAGTATTAGGGACGTCATCCTCCTTGATTTGTAACTGGTGATACCCTGTTCACAAATCAATCTTGAAGAACACCGTCACGCCCTTCATTCGATCGAACAGACCATCAATCCTTGGCAATGGATATTGATTCTTGATCGGGGCCTTGTTCAATTGATGGTAGTCAATGCAAAGCCTCCATGACCCATCGTTCTTTCATATGAAAATAACAGGCACACCCCATGGTGACACGCTTGGACGTATTAGTCCCAGGTCCAACAACTCCTTCAATTGCATTTTCAACTCTTGTAACTCTGGGGTCGACATCCAATAAGGCATTCTTGCTATCGATTCAGTCCCTTATTTTAGATCTATGTTAAACTCCAATTCCCTCTCCAGCGGCATCCTAGGTAACTCCTCCGGGAATACGTCTGTAAATTCTCTCACCACCGGAAGGTGTTCTAAACCTTTTTCTACTCCCTTCTCGATTAACGGAAGGATCACATAAAGCTTGCACCCCTTGCGCATGCTCTTCTGAAGTTGAAAGGAAGAGATGAACCTTAGGGAAACTCCCTAGTTCCAGCCTACAATCACATGTCTTTGTCCCTTGTCATCAACCAAGCTCAATCATTTCATCTTACAGTTGATTATCGCCTCATGCGATTCCAACCAATCCATACCAATCACGACATCATAAGATCCAAGGATCGTGACGTACAGGTTGGCCCTCGTGACAAACTCTCCCAGGTTAAGGACACAGCCTATAACCTTTCCTTCAACCTTTTTTTTGGCTCCCGAAGCCATTTCTACGAAGCTAAACTCATCCTGTTTGGTTGCCTTTACCTTAATCCTTTTGAGCGTTGCACCAGAAATGAAACTCTCGGTAGCATCGAGATCTATTAAAATACTAAGGTTGTGGTCAGTGATGGTACCTTTCATCTCAAACACAGTCGAATGATGTTCTACCTGGAGGTTATTCACCACTGCATGAATCCGATGGGCCTTGCCCATATCTCCCACGGTAGTGGGTCAGACTGATCTAGATGCTCTAGCACTCTTCACTAGGCAGTCACACTGGAAATGTGGCTCTCCACATTCCAACATACTTTCTTTGGTCCAGTAATCCTGGTACCCAGAGTAGAAGCTGAATCCTAACACTAAGGTCACCACAAACTTGTTGACCTTAAATTTCTTGGTAAGGGTGCGGAGCAGATCAAAACAACTCCAAAAACATGCCTCGTACTCGGGCACCGTATGACCGCCCTGTCGCAAAGCGTCGAACTTGTTGAGATGATGCTGAACAAATTCCTTAGAAAGATACCTCTCTTGGAATCGTCCCTCGAACAGTTCCTAAGACACGTCACCGACGACCATGTTCAAAAGTGGAAAACGAGTCTTCTGCCATAAAAGAGTGTTCCCCTTCCGTTGAAAGACCACCATGTGGACCTTCATGCTGGAGGTCATAATCATGAAGCACGAAGCACAACGCCTTCCTCTACATCCAAGCCTCGATGGCACAGTCATCCACAACACTCTCGGGCTCGAGAACTTAACTCTCTCGAGTTCTTGGTGGATTCTAATGGTACTAGCTAGGGAACGCTATGGACCCTTAGGGGTACAGGTGCCCTCGCCTCTACTCAGTACTGATGGTGAATCAAGGCCCTTTTATAAAAACTGAAGGTCCTTGCCCGACCATCATCTCCCTTACAACTATTGAATCTATCCCAAGGACTTCTGCTCCCCCTTGGGGGCTCGAATCCGAGGGTGTGAGAACTTCTGGAAGTGTCGCACCTCCTTCCACGACACCATGTCGCGAACCTATGAGGTGTCCTCTAAATGAAATACCGCAAGGACACACCAAGTTTTTCAATTAATGAAAGGGTTAAAACTCATGGGATATTGCAGTGGAAAGCCTGGTGATCCACAGTCGTAGGGTTGAGCCCGCTCTGATACTATTTGTAACAACCCCTTTCATTATGCCTACATAGGAATCAACAACCCGATTTTTTTTTTTTTAAACAGGATGACAACAACGATTACAACTAGACGACCCAGCTGACAGCGAGCACTATGCCCGCAGAACATGAAACAACAACTAAGACACCACAAAAAGGCACAAGGGAAATTTGACGAAACATGCGTAGGACAACAAGAAGGAACACTACCCGCCCGACACAACAAGACCATGCCTATAAGTTAAGGGATACATCCCCATTGTAAGGGGACGAATTAAATAAACAACCATTTAATTTACAACATAACAGTAAAATTCAAGAAATTTCTATAATTTAGCACATTCACCTACAAATTTATCAATTAATAAAATTTTATAAGAGATTAAAACAATGCATAATTTGAAATAATACCTGAACCTGGTGCTAATAACCTTCGTTTGTCCGTCGCTTGCCTCCTTGACCGCTTCTGCCAAACACTGCCCAAAACCTAGTTCCTCCCTGCCAACTAGGTAACTCCCTAGCTCCAGGATATCAACGGATATCCTGGCCCCCGTGCCCAAAACCCCCAGCAACCCCGGTGCACTGATACAATCCTACTCCCAAAATTTCACTCTCTCTACAAATCCAGAGCTCTCAAAATCCATCCCCCAACTTCCCGTAGCATGCCTCCCATCCAATTCCTTCCCTTCCTTATCCCCCCTTCACCGACTTCCCCCCGCCTCATTTACTCCCTACCTAACTCATTTATTACCTCCTCATCCCTTCCCGTTAATGCCCCTTATCCCCTTTATTTAATATCTTATCCCTTATAGTTAATATGTTATCCCGTATCGGGTATGTGAATTAATTTAATAATATAATTTATTATCCTTCTTTTTTATTTATTTACCTTATTAATTAATGAATTAATTAATACTTCAATTAATCATAAAAAATCATGAATAACTAATTAATAATAATTAATTAGTAAATGTTATTTTAAGAAATAATTAAGGTTTAGCTAATCTTTTAGGACAATTATATTATTAAATTAATTATAATTAATTATCATATACACCTATTTAAGCAGGGTCGTTACATACACCCACCCTTCAGGAAACTTCGTCCTGAAGTTAAGGTATCTTATGGTACAAATGACAAGAAACATGGTTCACACATTCATAACAAGTAACTGACATTATTAGTAATTAAGTCAAGAAAACTCATACATACTAGTGTATATGTACAAGAATTGCATGTGTAACTAGTACATACAATTCTCGTGCATGTACTAATAATCAAACTGTGATCCTTTAGTATTTTATGTACGCATCCAATCTAGTCAGCAAGACTAGTCTTTTATAAAAGACAACAAACCAATCAATTGTTTAAGAAATCCTTTAATTACTATTATCTGATTCAACAATTTTATTTTAAACAACTTTGGTTTAGTTACATAATAATGAATATTCATTTTTTTTTATTTTTTATTTTGAAGGAAAAGCATTAACTTCCACCACAAGCAAGATATCCATACTTTCTCAACTATTACTACTCATCCTTCCTCCCTAACCTACTTCCATCTCCATTCTTATCCTTCCTCTTCTAGACTATCTTGGAGCGTCAACTATATTGACCTAACTCCAAATAGAACCCGCAAGTGGAAGTGTCGCTATCTCGACCAAGCTTCCCTAGCAGGCATCTGACAGTCATCACCACATTCTTGGGCAGCGTGAAATGCCTCCACCCCTCCTAATCATAACTAGGGTCCACACCCTACAATATAGGATACACGGTGGGAAATGCCTCCACCCCTTCTAACAGGACTAGGGTCCACACCCTACAATGGAATATACAGTGGCACTGTGTTGCTGGAGGTTTTGTCATCGTTTATTTGGTTTTGGGCAGTGTTTGGCAGAAGCGGTCAAGGAGGCAAGCGACGAACAAATGGAGGTTATTAGCATCAGGTTCAGGTATTATTTCAAATTATGCATTGTTTTAATCTCTTATAAAATTTTATTAATTGATAAATTTGTAGGCGAATGTGCTAAATTATAGAAATTTCTTGAATTTTACTATTATGCTGTAAATTAAATGGTTGTTTATTTAATTTGGCCCCTTGCACCCATCCTGACACGACGACCTTGACGACCATTTAAATTTAAGACCTTGGAGGCGCGCAACTAAATGCATGAAGGCATTCAACCCAAGTGCCCAAACGACTACAACAAACAACACCAACAACTACAATGAGTAGTTGCCACGATGGGTAGCACCACCTCTGGTCAAGTTATCAGTCTCCCCTATCCCATAAGGTGCGAAATAACCCTGGCATAGCATAACCTATCTAGATAAGGGTCTCAAAATACAACTGACATGCTAAGGGCTGAAAATAACTGAGAGGAAGACTACGCCTTAGCCCCACCCAAGAAACAGGTAGGCAAGAGGGAAAAAGATTATGCTCAACAGATGTGCAATCCAGAGATGACTCGACGACCGCCACAAAACTCCAAGTTAAGCAAGAAGTCTTGGATTGAAGGGTAACTAAAGTAATGCTACTAAGGACGAAGGTGTTGACAAGGGTGAGACAATACCAAACTCAACAATTCAATGGGCTTGTCAACACAATTCCTATCTGTAAGGTAAGGGCACTACACCTCAAAATCTTACGCAACTTCAATTGACTAATGACAAAGCCGTCTACAAAGACAAGTCCTAAATAAACAACCCAACCACTCTAATTTAACAATTTAACCGTGCAACGATTTTGACCATATCAACATATATATATCTCTATTAAAGTAACACTAAGAAAATACATCCTACTTATAACATCACGGATTAAAACGCTAGAGGCCAGTTCAAATTTACAACATGTTGTCCCTCGTATAATATTTGTCGACGATTAAGTTGCAATTATTGGTTGATTCTATAAGTGGTTGTAGTCAAATAAAAGAGTGTCATTCAATGCGAATGCTAAATGTTGTTAGGCATCTAAAATGGAAGCCACATCTATGTTATTAATGCAATTTAATTGTATTTTAAAAGAGATACTGTCTAGCAAGGTAAGGTTGTCCAAGTTGGCCACAGCCATTCAAGATAAGGAGTCGCAGTCAACACACAATAAAATCGTATTGAAATTGCACTCTTATAAAATCGTGAGCATCTGTGGCAGGTGAATTCGCAGGCAACGCTAGAGGCTAGAGCTGTCATTTAAGGATAGAGTCACAGTCAACAACTGGTCTTCTCATAATTTAACAAATTTAATTAATTAAGAAATAAATGAATAAATCTATAATTTAAAAAGGCAAGGCTTTCACTGTAGTTGAGTAGTAAATGTTTTAAATCTAGTTAAAAATCTAATCCATTGAGCCTTGTAGTAAACTGAATTTGAATGTAACCTATCCGACATAACAACTTTAAGAATGTGGGAGCATCCTTTTAAAGGATGGGATTCAAAATAACAATTAAACATGGAAGCAAAAGCACAACAACCTTTACTTAATGGAACAATCTCACCTCAAAAAACGATTCTGAAAAACCTATATTAAGTCCACATGACAAAATTAATAGACATATATGAATAAAGGTCTATCAGCAGGTAGAGATGCATGTAATAAAATAAAATATATTAATTACAATACAATACATTAATGGCAAGTTCAACTTCAACGTCATCTCGAGATTCCTCATATTTTTGGCACTCATTTTGATCTACACATTGTCAATGTCAAAATCTTATTTTGTCATGCAGGATAAAAGTTCCCTGTGTTTTCCAAGTTAAACAGTCTACCCTAGCGTGGTATCGTTCTCTAAAGATTTTGAAAGGAACGTTGGTCATAGAAGAGTGTAAAAATTCAATGCTACAGAATAAATGTAATTTTCTTTCATTAAATAGATTTGTAGTCTCCTGCC
>ML800451.1:300718-313372 GCA_009831015.1 Picea engelmannii | reverse complement strand
TTTGAAATTGTTACTGCAATGTGTTTTTTTCCATGTGGAGTTTAATGGAACTAACATGTAAATGTTTGTTCAAAATTTGACTCTTATGCTTGTCACTCCTTTTCCCTTCATAAGTACAATCATTAGTTTTGGATTGGAGGTTACAGTTATTCAACCTTGGATATCATTTTTTTTTCTATTGATGAAAAAACTTTATCTGTATCTGTTAGTTTTGAAGTAAATTTTAGATATGTAGAAGCTCAAATTATTTTAACTAACCATAATGATTGTTGTTATGTATCCGGGATGAAACTGAATATTTAGTAGTCATGTTTATACCTTAGTCAAGTTTATATGTGTGGATTTATAGTGTTTATAAGAGGTTCGGTCGAATATAGTGTTTATAGTGTTTATAGTGAATATAGTGTTTATAGTGTTTATATTTCCACACTATGTGTGGAAATATAGTGTTTATAGTGTTTAAATCTACAGTTTAAATCTAGTGTTTAAATCTAATATTTCCACAGCAACAGTTTAAATCTAGTGTTTAAATCTAAATCTACAGTTTAAAGCTAGTGTTTAAATCTAAATCTAGTGTGTGGGAATAACCAAAACCAGAAATATGCGAATTGCTTATAGAAACAGAGCGAAAATATGCTTATAGCAACAACATAGAGCGAATAGCAACAGAGAGAAAATATGCGAATAGCAACAGAGCGAAAATATGTGTATAGCAACAGAGCAAAAATATGCTTATAGCAACAGAGCGAATAATCGAATACCAACAGAGCCAAAATATGCTTATAGCAACAGTTTAAATATTTCCACAGCAATAGCGAAAATATGCTTATAGAAACAGAGCGAAAATATTCTTATAGCAATAGCGAAAATATGCTTATAGCAACCGAGCGAAAATATTTCCACAGCAACAGTTTAAATCTAGTGTTTAAATCTAAATCTACAGTTTAAATCTAGTGTTTAAATCTAAATCTAGTGTGTGGGAATAACCGAAACCGGAAATATGCGAATTGCTTATAGCAACAAAGAGAAAATATGCGAATACAACGAATATATGTGAATTCGCTTACACAACGAATATATGCGAATACAACGAATATATGCGAATATATGCGAATACAGCGAAAATATGCGATTTGCTTATAGCAACAACATAGAGTGAATACAAACAGAACAAAAATATTTCCATAGCAACAGTTTAAATCTAGCGAATACAAACAACATAGCAACAGAGAGAAAATATTTCCACAGCAACAGTTTAAATCTAGTGTTTAAATCTAAATCTACAGTTTAAATCTAGTGTTTAAATCTAAATCTAGTGTGTGGGAATAACCGAAACCGGAAATATGCGAATTTCTTATAGCAACAGAGCGAAAATATGTGAATACAACGAATATATGCGACTTCGCTTATACATCGAATATATGCGAATACAACGAATATATGCGAATATATGCGAATACAGCGAAAATATGTGAATTGCTTATAGAAACAACATAGAGCGAATACAAACAGAACGCAAATATTTCCATAGAAACAATTTAAATCGAGCGACTACAAACAGCATAGCAACAGAGCAAAAATATTTCCACAACAATAGTTTAAATCTAGTGTTTAAATCTAAATCTACAGTTTAAATCTACAGTTTAAATCTACAGTTTAAATCTAGTGTTTAAATCTAAATCTAGTGTGTGGGAATAACCGAAACCGGAAATATGCGAATTGCTTATAGCAATAGAGCGAAAATATGCGAATACAACGAATATATGCGAATTCGCTTATACAGCGAATATATGCGAATACAACGAATATATGCGAATACAACGAAAATATGTGAATTGCTTATAACAACAACATACAAAGAATACAAACAGAATGAAAATATGCGAATACAAACACAGCGAATACAAACAGAGCGAAACTTACCTATAACCTGCGCTCCCTGCGATCTTGGCGACCCCTGCGATCTCGGCGACCTCTCCCTGCGATCTCGGCGACCCCTGTAATCTCGGCAACCACGACCAGCTAGACACTCCTCTCGCGAGACAACGAATACGTGAAGAAAAAACGTTCTAAAGTCGATGTGTGGCTAATATATAAACCATCTTTCAGCCGAAAAGATAGTTCGGCCGAAAGATAGTTCGGCCGAAATATAGTTCGGCCGAAAGATAGTTTGGCCGAACTATCTTTCGGCCAAAAACTTGTTGCCGGAAAACAAATATCCGGCCAACCAAATTTCTACACGCAAATTGAGGGCGCTATTATTGCTCCGCTCAATTTGACGTTTATGTTTTCGGCCGAAAAATAGTTCGACCGAAAATAACGTCTTTCGGCTGAAAAATAATTTTAGTTCGGCCGAAAAAATGTTTTTCGAAATTTTGAAGAGAAGATTGTCACGGAAGTGTAACCCACCTTCGTGATTCCACCCAAAGGTTTCCAACATAAATTATTTTGACCTACAAAAACTACTCCTTGACCCAAAAGATGGACTATGAAAAACTTTCCCTGTGATGTGGGGCTTGTTTTGAAACATGGCATACAAAAATTAATGTGCTAAGGGAAACATGAAGGATGGGAAGCACCAACATAAATAAACCTAATGGGATGGCTCCAATGAAGATCACCAACTAATTATAAAAACTAGATGAAAATATTTTCAAGACCAAAATTCTTCTAATTGTTACTCTTCCACATATAAATATTTGATGCCTCATTCCAAAGGTGTGTCTACTTAGGAAACTCCCCTAAATCAATCAGATCTGACCCCCCAATCGAAGAATAAGGTTTCATATTATCTTGATCTAGGAATAGAAAGAAAGGCTCTCCCCATCTCTTATCCTTTAGCAAGTTTGGAATATTAGGTCGATAATGACAAAGCGATAGAAAAAAAGTCCTCTAGATAAGGATAATTTGGAGGTGGATGGACTAGAAATGGCATCACCATCTGTCAAAGAAGTTTGGATGGTAGTCGAGAAGAAGAAAAAGAATCCAACAATACCGTAGCAAGTGGTGACAAGAAGTCAATCCCCAAATCAAATATAATCATGTATTGCATTTTTCGATTATTAGACCATCAATTTTTCGAAATTTGTTCATGTAAGGACTTATGGAATGTATTTTTTTTGGATATCTAGAAATATAGGGAAGTGCATTTTGAATTTGGGTTGATAATCCCTAGTATTAGGCTTTGGATATTTCTACTATATACTTTCCCTTGAGTTAGTTGATACTTTTATAAACACAATATTAACCATTTTTGTTTAAAAAAACTTAGGTATCAATAAATTAATAAAGTATTAATATATTAATAATACAATAAATTAATAATATTTTATTAATGTACTAATACATTAACAATACATTATTCCTTTAAAGTATTATATACTTTATTAGTACATTAATAAAATATTAAAGAATTATTAATTAATACATTAATAAATCATTAATACATTAATGAGGTATTAAAACACTAATAGTACATTAACAAAGTAACAATACATTAATAATAATACCCATGCAAAACCATTAATGTAATTAATGTAATAATGTATTAATGGATGACCACGATTGACTAGGTTGATCAAGAGTATGACTGGTGATGCAGGAGCATCGTCAACAACGCGCGAGTGGAGGACAACTCAGCATTAGCGTGTATTTTGAAGTGATGATTTTGAATTTAAGAAGGCATATCATGAAAATATCCTGAAAAGATTGTAATTTAAGAACATCTTAAATGATTAGAGGTTGAACGATCGCATGAGATTGATAGGGAGTGTATTTTATTTTAATGAAGTAGCTTGCAGTACAGATTCAAAGTGTTTTCTCTTATATGTCTATCACAAACATTTATTGTAATAAATCCTTAGTAGTTGAATGCTTTTATTTCGATAAGATAACACTAAGGTAGTTGGAGGGAAACAATCTACGAGCGCTCTTGTATACATAAATGTGTTGTTTCCCAAATGAGGTTGTTTCCATTGAGAGCCAATGAGAGTTATAGAATTGTTGAAGAGCATTGTATGAATCCATGTACATATCATTTGAATGAATATAACAGAGAAGCATTGATCCAAATGTTTGGTGTTTCTTTTACTATGTCTATCTGAATGAATGAATGGTAGGATTTCTATCCATTGCAATTCTCTGTTATTACTTGTTCTTATGTTATGAATGCATTTACATGGTTGAATGCATGAATCTATGAGATATTAGATAAGTTTCAATTGTTTCTCTTCTACGTGCAAGTGGAAGGAGTGCATAAGTGTCTACAAGGTGTGCATTGACAGAGTCTATTTCAACTCAGAATCTCAGAATAAATAACGTGAAACTTTTTGGTGCAAAAAGTACGTAAGTGTCCGTAAGGTGTGCATTGACAGAGTCTCTTTTGAATCAGAAAGTTCAGGAGAAATAGCTTGAAAGTGAGCATAGGAGGAAACACACTTAGAGTCATATTCTTCAAGAGGAACAATTGAGTCATGGAAGGACTACTGCAAGGAGTGCACAATCGCCATCAAGAGTCAAGTTGAAGGAAGTTTGTCACAAGGTTTGCACAGAGTCGATACTTGGCTAAGTATCGAAAATCGTCATTCTGAGAGGTTTAGAGTGTCAAGAAGGAATAGTCCAAGAGAGATAACTTGGAGATTTGTATGAAAGGAGTGCATATTCTTCACAAGGAATGAATGACAAAGTATTTTGACTCATAATCTCAGGGAGATTAACTTAAAAGTATTTGCAGAAGAGTGTGAAGAATTGTTGCAAGGTGTGCACAGTCATCCAGAAAAAATATAAGTCATGCAGGAAAACCTATTGCAAGGTGTGAAAAGGGTCACATTAGACTAAGTGTCTAATAATAAGCTCTAAGGAGTGAAAGTTCAAGAGAAGAACAAGCTCATAAGAGGTCATGGAGAGAATTCTTCAATAGGGAGGAGTCCTTAAAGATTATCCAAATTAATGAGCAAGATCTGTCTAGGAGGGAGAAGGATCATTCTAGATGATCGGATCTGGGAGAGTGGCATAGAGGTTAACCACAGAGTCTTTCGGCACTTCATGGTTCATAGGCATAGAAGTGTTGTAAGAGTCGGGGTCGCAAAATCGTGAAGTTGCAAAAGTGATTCTAATCATTGGTTATGAGGAGGATATGTGGAAGTGGATTAAAGAGTTCAGGAGGTAGAGTCTGGGGAAATTGTTTGGAGAAAGTGTAATCTTCATGAATTTGTGAAGGCCAAAGTGAATCTAGACCATCGGATCAAGAAGGACACGCGATAGAGATCTGTGTGTTTCGGTGGAAAACAATTTCAGAAGAAAGTGAGGGTGGAAGTTGCAAAAATGTCAAAGCCCAAAGTTAAGAATGGAGTTTGCTTGAGGTTATAGCCTATGGTCATATGAGAATAAGATCCTATATAGTAGAGCTAGCGCTTGCCAGGTAAATTTACTAGAGGCGTAAGAAAATGGTTGTGCGGATAATTCAAACCTGCAAGGTATCAAATCATGGGCTTGTGTATCATTTGTTTCAGGGTCTAGAGGAGGTCCGAAGAGCTGATTCAGTTCAGGTATTTGAATATCCTTGACCAAGAGATCGCAAAATCCCCAAGACGGAAGGGGGGGCTGCATCAAGTGGTATCAGAGTATAAATTTTCTTGCAAACAACATGAAAAGGAGAGAGGAGACAAATATGTATCATGATATCATAAAGTGGTATCAGATACATAAAGTGGTAGCTATGTAAAGGATAAAGTTCAACACAATGTCGTCTACAAGACATGTAGAGCCACCTGTAGCAAATCGAGTTGTGGAAAGGGAGATGCGAGAACTTCGTGCAAGGTTGGATTCTATGGAAACCGTGCAAAGGAGAGGACCTGATGTTGGAGACATCAGTGATGCATAATGTGAAGAGAGGGAAGTTGAAGAATTTGTAGTAGAGGATGCTACAAAGAAACGATTGATAAAAGCGGTTTTTAAATTTGGAGCTAGAGCAAAGATAAACATCCCTATGTATGAAGGAAATTTAGATGTTGAAGAATTGTCAGATTGGATAAGATCCATGGAAAAGTACTTCGACTATGAGGACGTCAAAGAGGATAAAAAGGTAAAGCATGCTATCACCAGGGTAAAAGGACATGCAACACTATGGTGGGATGAACTACAAGATGACAAAGATGCAAAGGTAAGAAAAAGATTAAGAGTTGGGATAGAATGGTAGCCAAATTGAAAGCTAAATTCATACCCAAGGATTATCAAATAAATATGTTCAGGAAGTTGGAGAACCTGAGATAGAAGGGAATGATAGTGAAAGAGTACACAGAGGAATTCTACAAGATGAACATCATGGCTGGACAAAGAGAAAGAGATGGTGAAAAGGCTTCCAGGTATATAAATGGCCTGAGATATGAAATCCAAGATGAAATCAACATGATGAAAGTAAGGACAATGGAGGATGCTTATCATATTTCTCTGAAAGATGAAGAAAATTTGGCCAGGAAGTAGAGTCAAAGAAGCATATGAGAATTCTAAACGGAAGCAAGGGAATTCCCCATGACAAGGAACAAAATCCCAAAGGTGAGACTGAAAAATCACATAGTCATCCAAACAGAGGAGGAAGTTATCGAGGGAGAAAGAGTGGTGGATGAAATTATTTTCCTCGAGGAAGAGGAAGAGGCAGAGGAGGAGAAGTGAAGTGATATTCCTATGGAAAGACAAGACACATGTCTTGGGAATGCCCCGAGAGAAAGAAAGAAGGAGATGAAGCTCACATTTAGGAAGCGCAGAAGTGGAATGTTGAAGCAAAAGGTGTAGAATATGGAAGATATTTGATGATGAAGAAGGTTCTCTTGAAGCCAGAGCTAGAGGTTGAAAAACCAGTGCAAAGGAAGAGTTTGTTCAAAACAACTTTCAAGACTAAGGACAGATTATGCAAGGTGATAATTGATAGTGGGAGCATAGATAACTTAGTATCCATAGAGATGGTGGATACATTGGAGCTGGAGACAACTGAACATACGAGTCCATACAGAGTCTCATGGCTGCGGAAAGGTCACTAGGTAATGGTAACTAAAAATGCCTAGTTTTATTTAAGATAGGAGGTTATAGATATGAGATTTTTTGTGATGTGATTTCAATGTATGTATGTCATGTTTTGTTGGGGAGACCATGGAAGTTTGACAAGAATGTCATTCATGATGGGAGAAAAAATACTTATACTTTGGAGAAGAATGGTAGGACATACATGCTACTGCCAATAGAGGAAAATAAAGTGAAGGAAGAAGCCAACACAAGTATACTTCTCATGAGTGGGAAGGAACTCTTGAGTGAAGTTAAGAAGGAATAGGAGATGCAGTTTGTTGTGGTAAGAAAATCAAGAGTTATCCTTACAAGTACTTCTATGGAGGATCTGCCTGAAGAAATTCAGGAGTTGTTGGAGAATTTTGCTGACATAGTAGTGGATGCGTTGCCAGGCTCATTTCCACCTATCAAAAGTATCAACCATCATATTGATATATTACTAGGAGAGAGTTTGTCAAACAAAGAAACTTATAGATTGACACCTCAAGAGAATGAAGAGGCAAAGAGACAAGTCCAAGATTTGATGGACAAAGTTTTAGTCAGAGAAAGATTGAGTCCATGCGCAATACCAAGTGTGTTAAGTACGAAAAAATATGGAGGGTGGAGAATGTGTACAGACTCAAAAGCCATAAAAAAGATCACCATCAGGTAAAAATTTCCCTTACCAAGGATGGATGACTTAATGTATTGTTTGAGTGGAGAAAATAATTTTTCAAAGATAGATCTGAAAAGTGGATATCACCATATAAGAATGAGAGAAGGTGATGAGTGGAAAATAACCTTCAAAACAAATGAGGGGTTGTATGAATGGCTTGTTATTCTATTTGGCTTAAAAAATGCCTCGAGTACTTTTATGAGGTTGATGAATGAGGTCTTAAAAGATTTCATTGGTAAGTTTGTAATTGTATATCTGGATGATATACTAGTCTTTACTAAAACTGAGGAAGAGCATTTGAGGAATTTTACATTGGTAATGAGAAGATTGGAGAAGGAGAATTTGTTGATAAATATGAAGAAATCATCTTTTAAGAAGACATAAATCATTTATTTGGGTTTTGTGATCTCTTCAAAGGAGTTGAAGATGGATCCAAAGAAGGTGAAAGCAATAAGAGAATGGTCGTCACCAAGGAGCATATTCGAGGTGAGAAGCTTCCATGGATTAGCAAGTTTCTATTGGAAGTTCATTAGAAATTTCAGTGGAATTTGTACATCGATGCTAGATACAGAGAAGAAGAGACACAAGTATTTCAAATGGACAGAAGAAGATGAGAAAGTTTTCAGGATATTAAAGGAGAATATAATAGAACAACTGATTCTGGTCTTTCCATATTTTAGGAAGACATTTCAAGTAAGATGTGATGCTAGTGGAGTTGCAATTGGAGCAGTATTAATCATATATAATAGGCATGTTGGATATTTCAGTGAGACGTTAAATGAAACTAATATAAAGTACTCCACATATGATAAACAATTTTATGCAATAATTCAAGCCTTGAAGAAATGGAGGCACTACCTTGTTCCAAAAGAGTTTGTTTTGTATAGCGATAATCATGCTTTACAATTCATAACCAGAAAGGAGAAGTTAAATAAAATACATGATAAGTGGATAGATTTTATGCAAAATTTCACTTTTTCAATTAAACATACTTCTGGTAATGCTAAAAAATTTATTGATCCATTGAGTAGGAGATGTCTAATTATGTAGGAATTTCAAGTAAAATCCTTAGGATTTGAACACCTTAAGGAAATGTATTGTGATGACCCAGATTTTAAAGAAGCATATGAAGCATGTGAAAATCCTATTCTTAGAGACATAAGTGAGTGGATAGAGTATCTAATTCAAGATGGATTATTGTTTAAAGGTTTCTAGTTGTGCATACCAAACTTATCAATGAGGGAAAATCTGTTGAAGGAAAAACATAGTGGAGCTCTAGTAGGACATTTTGGCCATGACAAGACATTTACACTGTTGAAAATTTTCTACTATTGGCTAGGCATGAGGGAAGAAGTGAAGAAGTTTGTAAGAAAATGTAAAATTTGCCAGTATGCAAAAGGAAATAAAAAAAACATTGGATTGTATCAACCATTTCCTATTCCAGTAGGCCTTGGGATGTAATAAGCATGGATTTCATGTTGGGATTGCCAAGGACACAAAGAGGAAGTGATTCCATATTTTTGGTAGTTGATAGATTTTCAAAGATGGAACACTTTATCCCATGCCAAAAAACTAATGATGCAACACACATTGAAAATTTGTTTTTCAAAGAAGTTGTGATACTTCATGGGTTCCCAGGAGTATTGTTTCAGACAGAGATACCAAATTTGTTGGTCATTTCTGGAGAACATTGTGGAAGAAACTAGGAACAAAACTATCGTTTAGTTCTTCATATAAACCTCAAACGGATGGATAGACTGAGGTGGTAAATTTGAGTTTAGGAGATTTGCTGAGGAGTTTGGTCACGAAACATCATAGCTAGTGTGATCAAATTCTAGAAAAAACAAAGTTTGCATACAATGATTTAGTAAACAAGAGTATGGGAAAGATTCCATTCTAGATAGTATATGGGATGAATCCAAGAAGAGTATCAGAGTTGAGAAATCTGGAGAATAATGAATTTATAAGCACTGGAGAAAAATACTTTGTTGCAGAAATGCATAAGCTTCATAATCATATCAAAGAATAGTTGCATAGAAGTAACACAGAATATAAATGCAGAGTTGATCAACATAGGAGAAAACTTCAATTTTAAGTGGGAGATCAAGTTCTAGTACACATCAGGAAGGAAGGTTCCCAAGGGTAACATATAACAGACTAAAGCTGAAGAAGATAGGATCATGCAAGATCCTAAGGAAATTTGATGAAAATGATTATTAAATAGAGCTGCTAGAAGACCTGGGTATATCTCCCATATTCAACATTTCAAACCTGTATCCTTATAGGTAACATGATAAAGGATTAGAAGATCATAAATAAATTCAGTGGGAGAAGCAGATGCATGTAGAAGAAAATCCGAATGTGGAGAAGATCATAGATCAGAGAACTGGTAAGAAGACAAGAAGACAAACTTATTTTGAGTATTTGGTAAAGTGGAAAGGACATCGGATAGAAGATGTCAGTTGGGTAAATGAAGCAGATATCTTGAAGCATGGGAATTAAGTGCAAGAGATCATAGAAAAGAGTCCATAATTTTTTTCTAGAGGAGTATGATGCATGAGCATCGTCAGTAAGGCACGAGTGGAGGAATACTCAGCACTAACGCGTATCTTGAAGTGATGATTTTGAATATAAGAAGGCATATCATGCAACTATTCTGAAAAGATTGTAATTTAAGAACATATTAAATGCTTAGAGGCTGAATGATCGTATGAGATCGATAGGGAGTGTATTTTATTTTAATGAAGTAGCTTGCAGTACAAATTTGAAGCATTTTCTCTTATCTGTATGTCACAAACATTTATTGTAATATATCCTTAGTAGTTGAATGTTTTTATTTCGGTAATATAACACTAAGGTATTTGGAGGGAAAACCTCTATGAGCCCTCTTGTATAAATAAATGTGGTGTTTCCCAAATGAGGTTGTTTCCATTGAGAGCCACTGAGAGTTACAAAATTTATGAAGGTCATTGTATGAATCCATGTACAAATCATGTGAATGACTATAACATAGAAGCATTGATCCAAATTTTTGGTGTTGTTACTATGTTTATCTGAATGAATGAATGGTAGGCTTTTTGTTAACTGCAATTCTCTATTATTACTTGTTCTTATGTTATGAATGCATTTACATGGTTGAATGTATGGATATATGAGATATTAGATAAGTTTCAATTGTTTCTCCTCTACGAGCAAGTTCAAGGAGTGCATAAGTGTCTGTAAGGTGTGCGTTGACGGAGTCTATTTCAACTCAGAAGATTAGAAGAGATAACGTGAAACTTTTGGTTGCAAAAAGTGCATAAGTGTCCACAAGGTGTGAGTTTACAGAGTCTCTTTTGACTCAGAAAGTTTAAGAGAGATATCTTTAAAGTGATCATAGAAAGAAATGCACTCAAAGTCATATTGATTAGGAGAAACAATTGAGTCAAGGAGGGATTGCTGCAAGGAAAGCACAATTTCCATCAAGAGTCAAGTTCAAGGAAGTTTGTCAAAAGGTGTGCGTAGAGTCACTACTTGGGTAAGTATCAAAGAAGTCATTCTGAGATGTTCAGAGTGTCGAGAAGGAACAATTCAAATACAAATAACTTGGATCTTTGTATGCAATGAGTGCATATTGTCTAAAGGGAATGCACGATAGAGTCTTTTGACTCATAAGCTCAGGAAGAGTAACTTAAAAGTATTTGCAGAAGAGTGTGAAGAATTTTTGCAAGGTGTGCATGGTCATCCACAAAGAAGCTAAGTCATGAAGTAAAACCTATTCCAAGGCATGCACATGGTCAAATTCAACTAAGTCTCGAAGAAGACGCTCTAAGGAGTGAAAGTTCAAGGGAAGAAAAAACTCAAAAGAGGTAGTGACGATAATTCTTTAATAGGGAGGAGTGCTTGAAAATTCTCCAAATTAACGAGAAAGATCTATCTAGGAGGGAGTGGGATCATTCCATACCATCATATCTGGGGTAGTGGCACTAAGGTTAGTTGTATATTCTTTCGTCACTTCCTAGTTTGGAGGCATAGAAGTGTTGTAAGAGTGGGGGTCGTGAAGTCGCGAGGTCGCTAAAGTGATCCTAATCGTTGGTTGCGAGGAGGATATGTGGCAATGGATTAGAGAGTTCGGGAGGTAGAGTCCGGGGAAATTGCTTGGAGCAAGTGTAATATTCACGAAGTTATGAAGGCCTGAGTGAATCTGGACCGTCGAATCCAGAAGGACACATGGTAGAGATCTCTGTGTTTTGGCAGAAACACATTTCAGAAGAAAGCGAGGGTGGAAGTCGCCGAACTGTCGTAGCTAAAATTTAAGAAGAGAGTTGGCCTGAGGTTATAACTCACAGTCATATGAGAAGAAGACACTAGCCAGTAGAGCTAGCACCCACTAGTTAAAGTTACTAGTGGCGCCAAAAAATGACTGTGCGGGTAATTCAAACCTGCGAGGTAACAAATCGGGGTCCTGTGTATCATTTGTTTCAAGTTCTAGTGGAGGCTCGAAGAGACGATGCAGTTCAGGTATTTGAACAACCTTGATCGGGAGGTCATAGAATCCCTAGGAGGGAAGGGGGGGTTACATAAATTGGTCATGGTTGACCATGGTTAATTATGGTATACTATGGTTGACCATGATAATGACAATGGTTTACTATGTTTGACCATGAGCATGACCATAGTTATCCCCAATTGACCATGACCATTACCATCAATATGGTTGGTCATAAATATGGTCGACCATGACCATGCCCATCACTATGCTTGACCATGGATGATCATGGTTGATCATTGTAAACCATGGTTTTCCATTACCAAAAACATGGTTGAATGTGGTTGATATTGGTTGACATGACCATGGTTAAGTATGGTTGGCCATGACAATGACCATCACCATGGTTAACTTTGGTAGAACTTGGTTGAATTTGTTTTATTATGGTTGACTATGATTGAGCATGACCATGACC
>ML800451.1:270316-298134 GCA_009831015.1 Picea engelmannii | reverse complement strand
ATAGTATAGTCGAGATAAATTTTATAAAACGTTGTCACATTTTAAGAGAAATGAAATATGAGGATGAGTTAAATAAAATAACACAGTTCGACAATTATAAGAAATCATATCGTTGAATTGAATGTAATGTTATTGCATAAAGATAGACTTTGATAGTAATATTTCAAGAGGTTCACTACAAAATAATGTGATATAGTGGTGATTTAAAGGTAAAAAATGTTTTCCATTAACTTAATATTATTTGAGAGACGTGAAGAGAATTATATAATATGCTTGAAGTTGGTATTGTACTTTAATTTGAACAGTATGTTACATGGCCACATTTAGAGAGTAATATTTTTTTGAGGTTGACATTAATATTTGTGACATACAAGAGGATGGCATTAAATTAAAGAGTAAAAATCCAAGAGATTATGTTTCACTTTCATAAATTAAGAGGTAAACATTAATATTAAGTCGTATTATGTTTCCTTTTCATTTAAGAATAAACTATTCATAAAAACTTAATACTATTTAAGGATAAACTATTCATCAAATCAATATAACATTAATTATATTCAAACTTTATAATTAACGATGTTTATTGTTACTATAAATTTATTAATTATTTTATTGAATAGATAGTAATACCTATTGTTACTATAATATTATATATCTATTTATTATTAATATATTACTATATTTATTATTAATATATTACTATATTTATTTATTACTATATCATTACTATATTTATTATAATATTACTATATTAATACTACATTTACTCATTACTATATTTATTTTATATGAATATATTTAAAATTTAAAATAAAAAGGAGATAAGAATATTATTGATGACACATACAAATGGAAGAGAGAGCGATACATATATTATTGATGACAAATACAAATATTATACAACATTTATTTATTTGTTTATTTATTAAATATTGATGACGAACATTTATTTATTAAATTTATTAAAATGTAAATATAAATTATTAAAATTATTAATTATTAATTATTGAACTTTATTTGATCCCCCATATACATAAGCTCTTAAATTTAGTAGTCAAGCGGGGCTTCCTTAAACCTTCGACTCAAAGCCTCATTGTACCTATTTTTAAAGGTGGGGATAAAAGAAATCTCTCTAATTATAGGACCATTATGATTGGCCCCATTTTAGCCAAGATATATGGAAGTACTTTGGAAAAGAAGATACTCATATGGATAGAAATCCAAAGAAAAAGGGCATATTTTGGAAAAGAAGATAATCATATGGATAGAAATCCACAGAAAAGGGTTGAAGGTCAGGCCTATTTTTTATGTTATCATTCAATTGTGGACAACCTTATCACACTTAGGATCATTATAGAGGAGTTTCACAACAATAAAATCAATCTCCTTTGTTGTTTCTTTGAATTTATGAAATCTTTTGACACCGTTCCTAGGAACAACATTTGAAATAGGTTAGAAGAGCTAAAAGTTTCCTTCGGTCTAAGATATGTTGCGATAAGGTTGTATGAGAATTTAATTTCCAATTTTAGGAGCACTGAGGGTTGGTTATAAGAAATTAACTACAATATAGGAGTCAACAAAGGTTGTCCCCTATCCCTTACCCTTTTTGGAATTTACATTAACAAGTTAGAATATTGTTTGGAAGCCACGAGATGTGTTGGACTAGCTCTTGCTAGTATAGTAATCATCCTTCTTATTTATTTCGATGATATTGTTCATATGGAAAGGAATCCATATGAACTTAGTAAGAAATTTATAATCCTCAAGGACTTCTTCTCTAGTACATGTATGAATGTGAACACTGACAAAATGAAGGTTATGATAATTAAATCCAACAAGATCACCTACAATAATTTAATATATGACAATAATATCTTCGAGGAAGTATCTTGGAATTAATATTCATCAGAAGCTCAATTTTAACTATAGCATTGAGAATGTTGATGTTTGGACAACATCGAGAAGACATTCTCTTATAATAATAATTAATAATATAAGTATTGATTACTAAATATCATATATAATAAGTAAATGATAATAATAAATAGTTATTGTTTATTCAAGGGACGCATCATTTCATGGATGGTCACCATATGTTACCTATATATGGAACACTCATCATTGTAATAATATATCAATCACATCTCATATGAAGAAAAAACAACATGGTATAAGAGCAGGACTGGGTTGACTCCCTCACGAGAGGGCCGAGGTAAATATGAAGAAAAAAGCAATAGGGTGACCCCGTCATTTCTTTCCTGGGTAATTGGCTGCAATTTTTTTTATTCCCTATTTCATTCCCAAAGAGAAAGAGCGAATAAATGATGGTTTTTTGCGTGCCACACCTAGCATTTTAAATTTAAATCCCTTGAAATGGAAATACATATTATGATGTGAATGAGAAGTTACCAAAACTCTGGTGGGAAATGTACCTAGGACCCAAATACTTGTGGGTTTATCTTCCTCCAGTGGACGTGGACGTGAGAAGGGTGTTCAAAAACCCACTTGCAGAGGGATACTACAAAAATTTTCAGTATGTGGCATGTGCGCGCAGTGCTACAATGGAAGAGGTTGGCAATGGATTGTTATTGCATGCTATAAAGATGATAAAGAAGGAAAAATATTATGTAGATGAGGAGTACTTGAGATCGAGAATAACCTTCCTTGAGACAAAACACTCTTTCCTGCTAGAGATCACAAATGTGCATATTTATGTTGAAGGAATGTATCTTTTTTTTAAATTTTGAAGACATATATATTAATGACACTAAGGGTGGTTATCATTTAACCAAGTCAAATTTGGGTGGGGTCACGGGTGAGCTCCTCATTTCTTTCCTTGGTAATTGTCTCAAAATTTTGTGATGCCCAATTGCATTTATGCTTCCCCCAGATACCAAGAGAGAAGTAATGATGGTCTTCTAAAACCTTGACAATGAACGTGTTGCATGAATAATGGACCTATCTTCCTATGTATGGACAATGAATTCAGCAAGGCTGTCTTCGAATGTATGGACAGTGATTTCAGTAAGGATTATAGTGGAATATGTGCATTGTCAATGCATAAAATTCAAATAGCGATGGAATGAAAAACATAAATAAAATAAGGTTAACATTGACCATTCAAGACACATACAGTTGAGAATACCTTTTAGGGTTTTTGAGGTACCTGTGAGACAAGTCGGTTCATATTTGTGTATGTGGGACAGTCAATGTCCAAAGAATGACGAAAAATGTCATAAGTCATTTCATTATCAAGGAGAATGGCCACATAGGCTGTTACACATTATTTTGGTCACCCTGATGATGATTACATAAACATGTGTTCAGGTTCCCAATACAATCTTTTTTCTGAGAAAAGCAACCTCTTTCCACCCTTGCAATATGAATTTTTGGAAGGCCGCCGCAGGCTGCTCCTTTTACACAGTGCAGAAATCCCTGATTTCTGCATGTTGCACTATAGTGATCCTACAAGATTTCCGTAGGCTGCTATATAGGCAGGTCATGGCGATGCTTTAAAAATAAAAGAGGAAATAAGTTCTAACAACGTCTAGAAGTGGAATCTTCTATAAATATGAGGTGGAGTCCGTATGGTTACGATCCTACTGACTTCTCTGATTTGATGGGATCATCCTCATCTCTTTAACCACTTCAACTTCTCCTATATAATGATAGGCTTCTCATGGAAAAGGTTAGAGATACAACCATAAAGAAGCATAGAGATTGAAGAAATAATAGGTTGAAGACTGTGTGAAGGATCCTATTTTAAGTGATGCTTGAGGTCTACATTCATCCATCAAGATTTTGAGAGAAATCTTCATGCAAATGTTGGAACGGATGTATGTGTGTGTCAGAACAAAGGGCCATTGAAAGCGAACTTGCGACATCAAGGCTATTCATTTGTATCTTCTACCTTTCATTAATATAATACAGTGGCACATCTTTTTCTAATAAAATGATTGATATTTTATTACATGACTCCTTGATCACATGTTTAGGTTGTCATTGAATTTCACTATTGTTGCTTTCACGTTGGTTGATTTTCGATATTGCAGATCTGATCTCATAGAAACATCAGAGTAAGGAAGGATCAAGAAAGACATAAGGAAGTGATTCATAAGGTATGTTATCTATTCCTTCTTTGGTAGTTAAAATCAATGATTGAAACCTAGGGAAAGCATCATGTTCCATCTTGTTTTGTTCTAGATCTAGGTGGATCTAGGTGGATTAGTTCATGTTCGCATCTACCGATTTACCCATTAACAAAATTGGTGACTCCACTGGGGAGAGTGAAACTTTATTGTGGTTCTTTGATTAGCCATTTTCTCATAGCTTATATTTTACATTGTGTTTCAGTCTCTGAGTATGTGGGAGATCCAATTAGACTCATTGGATTTAAAATTTTCCAGAGATCCTTTGTCCTTTTTGAAAAAAATTCTATTTTTTGAAACGCGTCTCCACTACACCTTATTGGTAGCCTGTAGAAACCTTCCATTTACGCACCCTAGTGGTTTGTTTTAGTGTGGAATTTCTATGAACTGCATTATTATTGGCCTGCAGAAACCACTCATTTTCGCACTACATTATACTTCCTGCCCATGATGGCATTTGAATTTTTTTTGGATTGGGTCTTGACCTATACTATTACTCAGTTTTTTATTCAGTCAACTGGAAAGGGATTTTAATACCAGTTCTTGAGTGCTTCTCATTTTTTCAACTCGATCTTGATTGATTTCAGAGATCGAATGCCTCTCTTTTGATCTTTTTCGATCTTTGTTTTTATCAACACATATATAATCTCTGGACTTGCGTCCGAGTGCTTTCTCAATAAAAAAAATTGTTTTGGGTTTGGATTTGTAAGTTGGTTACACCTTCTAGATTGCTTAATGATTAGAAAAACATTTCTTGTTCATATTTGAAGAAACATTTTCTTGTCAATTTGTGTTTTTATCTTCATTGAAAGATTGATTTGGGTGCTTGTTGAGTGTTTTTTATTCATTGAATTCTTATCCTTTCTTAGTTTCGTCCCTGTTTGGTTTTCCGAAAGGAAAAAATTAAAGTCTTTTAATTCTTTTAGGCGATCATTTATACAGAAAATATTGGCATTCCAAAAATTTGAAACAGAACAAATAATGAAATTATATCATTTATGATTGTTTGGTACTACATTTAAAAGAAGATAATTGTACATTGTAGTTTTCATTGCTCCAGAAAAGTTCTTTCTCCCTACTATAGATAGAATTCATCAATTGAAAGTTTGTTTCATTCATCTCTATTTACATGTTATCAGGTCAAAGTCTCACATAACATTGGTTTCATTCCCGTCTCTCTCTTGAGTAACAAACGCCTTTAATAATATTGTGAAATTCTAAAATTCAACTAGTAATTTTTTCTAGGGCTCTTTTACACCAACATTAGCTAGGCCAGAGCTTTGGAATAGGCAGTGATACATACTCTCCAAAGAACAAAACACACCATAGTACCTTGTGATAGGGAGTGGTCAAATCCGTTTGCAATGTTTTTTCCTGGGAAGCCCTTCTCACACAAGGGTCAAACCTGAGGTCGCATTGAGATTGGCAGAGTTACTCACCCTGCTTTGTTGATCTCAATGTATAAATTACACGTATTATGGGGGTCTCTTGAAGGTATACCCACAATGATGAGTGAAAGCCTCTCAAGTTGATTTCAGGCTAGATACCCTGCCCTTGCATGTGGATCAGACTATTGACTGTTTCCCTAGGCATCACTATTGTTTGTGGTAAATTTATTAGCCTATCTCCTTAGGGTCTTACACAAAGTGACTGTGGAGGGGCAAGTCTTCACGGTACCTGGAATCGACGTTGGCCAAACTCACTCGGGCTCCTTGGAGGGTATACCCACGATTATGTGTGGGAGATTGCACCAGGGTGTAAGTCCATTAAGAAGATCATCAATGTAAATTTTCCACCCTAGCCCAACCCCTTCTTGTCTCAACTTCGCGATGTTAGATTTCATCACCAACTAGTGACTTCGGAATAGGAATTTCTTGTTTGCTTGGTTTTGATTCCTAGATTGTATTCGCGAGTGTTGTTTGCTTGCATAGTTGGCCATAGATTTTTTTCATAGATTTTTTGGTTCAGTCAACATTGACCCTCCACGTCGTTCACATAGGATGTAAGGACTAACTCCGAAAGAAACCAAGGTTTCTCAACCCTTGCCTCCTAACTTGCTGGAGGTTTCTCCTCAACAGAGTGAGATCCAGGACCACGTACCCTCACAACTGAAAAGGATCGATTCTCTATAGAGATTTCAAATTGTTTCTGACCCTTTAGGAGCTTTCCACCTACCTCCTGGGTACGAGAGACATATTCTCCGACTCAATTCATCCGAAGAACTTGTTATTGACACTTCTGGATTATCTCTCAAGATTTTTGCAAGCCTTAATGAGAATCCTTATTGGACCACTGACATAGATCAAACTCTGACTTCTATAAGGAACCCTCCTCCCTCAGAGATAGGAGTTGAAATACCTACCGCTTTTGAACCTCTCGAAACATATTACACATTCATGATACCCCTAGATCACTTTAATACTACAATGTGCTATTATTTTCCTGGTTCAGAAACATTGTCAGTTGGCCCCAATTTAACCACCCCTCTTCAGCAGGCCCATTCTACAATGATCCCAAACACTATGGCTAATCGCACCAGAAATACGGTGGCCAGAAAAACACCTATTGGCACACCACTTTTACCTAGCCAAATCCCATCCCTTCCTCTTGGGTATAATGGGTTGAATGCTTCTATTCTCGTTCCTACCTAGATCTCGTCTGGAACTCCTGGAGTCTCCACTCCTTTTGGGAACAATCTTGTTCCTAGTTTTATTCTGACACTTCCTCAACCCCCTTCTAGAGGGTCTTATCCATCCCCCATCGGAGGAACCGACCCTAGTGGCACCACTCAGTCTTTCACACCTAATTACCAGATTCCTCTTGGTGGACTATTTCACCCTAGGGGCCAAACACAATCTCCTTTTGAAGGTCAAATCCCAATTGGGACGCAGCCCCCGGTTGGAGGACAACCCCCATATACCCCACCCTATGGACAAAACATACCTGCATCCTTGGCCCAGTATTGGAACTATCTTACCCAAAATAATCCTCAACCAACTGGGGGGAAACAACCTCAAGCTAGCTCTTTCATAACCCCTAGTACAGGCCAACCATATCCAGGTCTATCCAATCCCATTTGAGGTTCAAACATTCGACCCAATGTCCATGTTCAAGGGAACAACCCTAACCAGTACAACCCTATGGGTTACATGCCTCCACACCAACAATCGAATTTACCTAGATCTTTGCATTATATGAAAATTACTTACAGTCCTACCAGTATACCTACGGGACTTCCTGTCCAAAGTCACTAGTACCCCCGCGTGAATAGACAGTTACCCTTCTTAGCCACCCTGGACCTCCCTGATCTATATAGAATTTTAAATGACCTTGTCTGTCACCCTCCTTAGTGGCCCGTAATGCCAGCCAAACTACCATCCGACATTCCTAAGTTTGATGGTAAACTGGGAGAGGACCAGAACAATCGTGTAATGATTTTCCACCTTTGGTGTTCATCCAATTATTTGATGGATGACTCCATTTGATTATGTCTTTTTTAGTGAACTCTCACGGGTTCAGCCACGAAGTGGTATATAGAATTACCACGAGGCTTCTTCACCGATTTCAATACCCTAGCTATGGCTTTCCTCACTCACTACTAGTTGCCAATCCATTATAAAACGAGGACTGAGATTTTGAGTTCTTTCAAGCAATGTAAAGCCACTCATATCTCTGATCACATTCATGAGTGGAGATGAACACGTTGTCTAATCAAACTCAATCTTCCCGATCCATTATTGGCAGAATGGTTCATGAAATCCTTCATGAATGACATATCTAAAGACATTGCAATGGGTGGAGTTGTCATAGAAGAACATGCGATCAGTCGTGCCTAGTATCTCGATCTCATTTATTCACAAATGGGTACTCTTTACGATCTTCTCCCTGATGCACCTCGTCCTTCTACCACGACCACCTCAATGACCCCAGCAGTTTCTCATGCTACTGATGGTGTGATAGGTACTTTCCATGCTCAACCTTAGTCTACACAGACCTCTCACACCACACCCAAATCCCATGCTTCTAATGCTCAAACTTCTTTGACGCCCACCCCTCCCACCGGTAAAACTTCGAAAGTGAACATCGTTTAATCGACTCCTACCGGTAAGAATAAATCTAAAAAAGGGAAGGGTAGGAATAAGGAGGATAATAATAACAACCTGCAATCCGATAAGACCAAGACACAACTTGATGAAGATAAGGATAAACAAAAACCTCACTATCCTTGCCTTATCTATGGTGATGATCACTACATGAAGGATTGTCCGAGATGTGCTGAGGTCACGAAGTTCCTCCAATGGACCCCAAAACCTCCTACCCCTGTCATCTTGTCTCAACCCTTCCCTTCTCAGAAATAGGATCAATTGGTCATCCATGATCAACCTCCTTCCTCCACCACCTCCTATGTAATTATGTGTAACGGTGATTCAAAGAAGAATGACATCACACTTACAACTCGTGCCAAAGATTACCCTTCCTCCAAGGAGAAATTTGATGACATACCACCTTCGTTGGTTCAACAATCTCCCTCGGCTCCACCTTCCAACAGTCCTCTTCATCTCAAATGACCGAACCCCAACACATTCCTTCACCCTCCTCCCAAGGGTGTGGTTCGAAAGTCTGCTTTCAATCCTCATGTGTGTGCTGCCCATAAATACAATATAGTAAAAGACCTGGCACAAGCATCGTCTGTGATGTCATCCTGCGAAGTCCTTCAGATTTGTCCTACACAATGGAAGGCATTGTTGAAATCTATCGGTGGAATCGAACCTACAGATACAAATTTAATAATCTTTTACTTGGAAGATCACATTCCAAGGTTACCCCCTCAACTCACATTTCAAATACAAGTTGTTGTCTACGACAAGAAAATTTGTAGAACAGTTATTAATGAGGGTGACTCGACATGTGTCATGTCTATTGCCTGCTGGAAAGCCATCGTCTCTCCTCCCTTAACTGAATCACTCAAAACGATCAAGGCCTTTAATGGCTCTGGATTTAAGCCCTACGGTGTCCTCCCTTCGTTTCCTATTACATTAGAAGGAAAAATGGTCAACGTTGAATTTGAGGTCTTTGACGCACCTCTTGATTACAACCTTCTACTTGGTTGTAGATATATTGATTCTATGTGTGTAGTCGTGTCTACTCTTTTCTGGATCGTACGTTTTCCGCATCAAGGAAAAGTAGTTACAGTGGACAAACTAGCCTTCTTCAACTCTCAAACATGTACTAGCAACATACCTTTCATAACTAAGACAACCCATGGGTATGAGAATGTCGGTGTGGGTCTACAGAAAGATTCCACTCTGATGGGTACATTTCCAATCCCACCACCCGACGTTCCACCACCTCTGGTTGCCTCGATCAACATGATTTCCACCTCTGTTCACGAAACCCATTCATCTTCTGACCCGTGGATAATACTTGAACCTAGTGATTATTCACGCTATGGTGACCAGATGCCTTTAAGCCAGGTTGAATCCTCCTACCACGCCATTCAATCGAATGGCCCTACTACTCCTCTCGGTGATTTGTCTCCTAACCCATTCCATGTTATCTTTCCCACGGACAAGATGATTATTTCGGTTCTATCGATGGAAGATACCCCTTGGAATGATGGACATGATCATTCCATTCTCTTCCTAGAACCACACACACTCGAGAGTTACTAATGGATATCAACCCCATCGACTATTGTCTTTATTGCTTCAGTTCTTGACTCCCCACACGATGTGTTATATGAAGGGAACTTAAGAAAAATTTCACCCACCATCCCCCTTGACATCTCTATCAAACCTGGAGTTTTTGAAAATGTGCACATCGTAGCTTCATGTTCCACTGATGAAGTTGTCACGTATACATACCTTTTTCAAGAGTTTCGTGATGTCTTCACATGGAGATATGAAGAGATGCATGGTATTGACCCTGATATTGTTGTACATGAAATCAAGACATACATGGGTGCTAAACCCGTCCTGCAAAGACTTCACCCGGTCCACCCTTGTAAAGCATCCACTACCAAGATTGAAGTCGAGAAACTTCTTAAAGCTGGCTTTATTTATCCCGTGGCTTTAACTGATTGGGTATACAATCTAGTTCTGGTTAACAAGAAACAAGGTACAGTCTGTGTCTATGTTGATTATAGGGATGTCAACAGAGCCTGTCCTAAGGACAACTTTCCTACCCCCTTCATTGACCAAATTTTGGATGATTGCGCCGGAAGTGAAATATTCTCTTTGATTGAAGGTTTCTCTAGATATAATTAGATCAACATCTTACTCACGGATCAACACAAAACCACTTTTATTTGTCCTTGGGGCACCTTTTCCTATCGAAAACTACCCTTTGGTTTAAAGAACGTCGGTGCCACGTTTCAATGGGCTATGTCTTATTATTTCCATGATATTAAGTGTTGTAACCCTATAATTTATAGGATCAACTAATGACTAAAAATTTTATCCTTTTATTGCTTTGGTTGCCAAATAATTTTTCATTATGCAAATAATTTGAGAAAAAATAAAAAGAAAAGAAAGAAAAAGAAGAAAGAAAAAGAAAAAAAGAGGGCATAAAAGAAATTGAATAGAGCCCCATGCAATAAAAACGACTTGGTTCATACAGTTTAAACATGGCCAAATCCTTTTAAATTGATGTTGATAGGATTAGTGAATAAGCTTGGCTAAACTATTTAATCTTAGCCAAGCAAATTAGGTTAGCTAGTGAATAAATTTAACCAAACTGCCTAATCTTTGTCAAATAACCCTAGGATAGAGTAATTTCTTAGTCCAATTGTTTAATATGGGCTAAATGTCATAGGTAATAAGGTTAGATCATAGGTTAGTTTGCCTTATCTCAATAAAACAAGGCATGATGATCGATGTTGAATCATATCTTTGATGTTTAAAAGTTGGATGTCTAACCCCCATGGTGATAAAACTAGGGAAATCCCAGGCAAACCCACATGAAGCGCTTATCCTAAAATTTCAGACCAAATATGAGTTTGTTCTCATAGATTGAAGACGGTGCATAGATGAATGGCTGAGGTGCTGGCGCTCAGATCTACGGTTGACAAGTTTTTCGGGACCCCCCCGATCGTTCTACCTTTAACGACAGGGGGGGTCCGGAATCATGGATAACAAAGGCACACATCTGAATGGTTGAGACGTCAGTGCCTAGATCCATGGTGGAGATTGAATTCCAGACCCCCTCTGACCATTCTACTTTTAACGGTGGGGCAGGGGGGGGGTCCGAAATGCTAGTTAAACATTGTGTGAAGATCTATGGTCCAGCAGAAGGTGCGCCGATGGACAACTGATGGTATTTTTCGGACCCCCCCTAACCGGTCTATTTTTAACTATGGGGGAGGGGGTCCGGAATGGGATGTTTTTTCTAGCAGGCCCCCTTTTCTAACGTGGTAGGAATACATTTCTTCAGACTCCTGCCACTTACCACTTACCATTTCCTAACATACCTCTTGTCTCCCCATGCCATCATTTTCCATTATTTTCCCCTAAGGGTCATGTCTCATTACTATGTTAGTCCATTCCCCCTGTTCACCTATTACAAGTCCCTTCACCATGGTCAGTTCCCAATCAACACCCTCCATGTCACCTGGTCGTATTTGTCATTCATTGTTACCTGCCATCTCACACTCCAAAATACCTGTTGGCCATTTATTATAGGCTAACTTATACGTTAGCCTATTTATTTGTCCCCTGCGCCCAGCAGGTATCCGTTTTCTCAAAACTACTATTTTCCTTCATTCTCCCATTGATTACTTTGTCCTAGAACCAACAATTTTCTCCCTGTATTATCTCCATTTTAGTCAGTTGTCCAAAGCCACAGTCATCGTGATCCAGGTGTATATCGGTGGCCACCCACCTTTTCTAACTGGCTCAAAACAATTTTCTGGCAATTTTGGCAATTTACTGTTTTTAGTAGGTTTTAACTTACGGGACCATAACTGAGCCCCCCAAAATGAATCTCCTCGATGATACCTTTCCAACAAGATATCACACACCTAAAACAGAGATCGTATGCAAAAGTTACGACCCCGGGAAGTTGATGTACTCAATTACTCAAACGAGGGCCACATGACTTTTGGTGCTTCATCTCCTAGGGTTAGATTTTTGGATGTCTAGGACTTTTGGCATTCCTGTTTATTGTAAAAATGCCTCAGAGCCTCATTTTAATCATATTCTTGCGAATGCAAGTAGCCGTCACATCTCTTCTCACAGATAAGCTGCCACCATTCTAGCGAGTCTTTCACTCTGTATTTTTATAGTCTCTGTACATTTCTTTCATTAATAGAAATCATGTATTACTGTATATCTTTGTTTATGGTTTCATATCTGATACATTTTTGTTATATTATTGAACATTTGCGATATCTCTATGCATTTATTTATTATATCTCTCATCTCATTTCATGCGGAAAATAATCCGGATTAGTGGTATCAGAACAGGCTCCTCTTGATCATTTTTCAGTGCATGTCCCCGATGAGGTCCGAGTATAGCAAGTTGGGTCTCGAGCTTGTCCCTCTTGAAGACAATCACTCTCGCACACCCAAGAAACCCTCAATGGCAGAAGAAAATAAAAACGACGCAGAAGATGATCCTATCAATCTATTGCTTGAGCAAGCTCTCACGCGACACATGGACGAAATGATGGAGAATTTTGCCCACATCCTTCAACGCCTGCCGATAGCATCAGGAACATCTTCATCAAGTAGTCACTTTGGAGGCACCTCGCCTTTCAAGGTACATGTTAACTTTGATATTCCTGTATTTGAAGGACAGATAGATGTAGAAGCCCTAGAAAAATGGTTAACTTTGCTAGAAGGTTATTTCTCTGTTCACAATCTTTACGACAAAGAAAAGATCACCTTCACACTCCTCAAATCTCTCCCTCATGTCAAACATTGGTGGGAAACTTTCTAGGAATAATTTCCACAGAGGAGTCTAGAATATATGGGGTCGATCCTACTTGGGATTTTTTTGTGGATGCGGTAAAGGAACAATATTACCCTGTTGGCAACTATGAAGACTAGTGCATGAGATGGACAACACTGCGGCAAGAGAGGGGCCAAGCAGTTCTAGAGTTCACCAATACCTTCCATACCTTGTGCACCAAGCTGGGTATCAAAGACTCCGAGCGACATTTGGTTCTGAAATACCGTGGGGCTCTACACAGATACATCCAGACTGAAATGGATTTTATGGACATCTCATCACTTGGTGTTGCTTATTGATATGCTATTAAAATTGAGTAGAAATTTAAGCACCATAACAAATGGGAGTTCGGGTATGCAAATCCGCAACAACCAAAGCATGACATAGACAAACCTAACAAACAGTTCCCTGAAAACCAGTCCAAGACACAAGAAAAGAAGGGTCACGGGAAGACAAAGAAGGACACCGAAAAATGGTGTGATTTCCACAAAATCCCCTGGCACAACACCAATGAATGTCATTCAAAAAAGTCATTGGTGGCCGAGATCAAAGACAAGGAGTTGAACCCTGATTCAGAATCTGATTTTGAAAATATTGGTAAAGGACAGATCATTGACGCAGACCCCACTGCTATTGTCGTGACCGTAGCAATTCAACCAGAAGAACCAATAGATCCTGAAGAGGGGGAGCTCCCTTTTCATTTACATATGTGGGTGAAGGGGACCCCGCTGCATTTTATTGCTGATAGTGGAAGCCAGAAAAACCTCATCTCACCAGAGGTCATCAAACAGTTGGGATTGTCAACAACACCACACCTGCAACCATACAACATCGGGTGGATTCAACAGGGAGGAGATCTCCGTGTCAACCAATAGTGTCGATTGTCATACAACATCCAACCCTTCAAGGATGAGCTATTATGTGATGTTGACCCACTGGATGTCTGTGATGTTCTCTTGGGCCAACCATATATGTGGAAGCACCATGTTGTTTATGAGTCTCGACCCCGTAGTGTCATTGTTTCTCTGGGGGGTCATCTCTACAGAATACCAGAGGTAGTTCCGACTACTGTTCCATCGAAAAAGTGTCGCAAGGTAGTATCTCATACTACAAAATTTAGCTTCTTCACAATATTTTCAAAAGGAGAATAGAAGGACATTACAACCACTAAAGCCTCACCCCAAGTACCTTCTATCAAACAGAAGCAAGTCGACAAGGTTGCAGCAAAGTGCAAAGATTCCTTCTACACATCGTCCTCTCATGTAGCCCGACTTGTTGAACAGCCTCAACCTCAAAAGGTTCATGACATACTTCTACAAACTGAGCAGCGCGACGTCTCCAGTAAGACAAGCAGCTCACCAAGATGGAGATTCAACAAATGCTTTTCCTTCTCCCCTTAGAACTCAACGCAATGGAGACCATTTCTTCCTAAGGAGAGAGGATTGATCCAGGAGGATATCGGTGGCCACCCACCTTTTCCAACTGGCTCAAAACAACTTTTTGGCAATTTTGGCAATTTACTATTTTTAGTAGGTTTTAACTTCCGGGGCCATTTTGAGGGACCAAATGAAGGTTTTTTGAGATAGAGGTTCTCAATGATATCCTAAGGCATGATTGAGCCCCCAAAATAAATCTCCTCAATGATACCTTTCCAACTAGTTATCACACACCTAAAACGGAGATCGTATGCAAAAGTTACGACCCCGAGAAGTTGATGTACTCACTTACTCAAACGGGGCCTACATGACTTTTGGTGCTTCATCTCCTAAGGTTAAGGTTTTGGATTTCCAGGACTTTTGGCATTCCTTTTTATTGTAAAAAGGCCTCCAGAGCCTCATTGTAATCATCTTCTTGCGAATGCGAGTAGCTATCACATCTCTTCTCAGAGATAAGATGCCACCATTCTAGTGAATCTTTCACTCTGTATTTTTACGGTCTCTGTACATTTCTTTCATTAATAAAAATCGTGTATTATTGTATATCTATGTTTATGGTTGCATCTCTGATACATTTCTGTTATATTATTGAACATCTATGATATCTCTGTGCATTTCTTTATTATATCTCCTATCTCATTTCGTGCCAAAATTAATATGGATCAGTGATATCAGAGCAGGCTGCTCTTGATCATTTTTTAGTGCATGTCCCCGACAAGGTCCGAGTATAGAAAGTTGTGTCTCGATCTTGTCTCTCTTGAATAAAATCACTCTCGCACACACAAATAACCCTCAATGGTGGAAGAAAAGAAAAACGATGGAGCAGACAATCCTATCAATATTTTGCTTCAGCAAGCTCTCACGCGACAGAGGGATGAAATGATGGAGAATTTTTCCCACATCCTTCAACGCCTGCTGATAACATCAGGTGCATCTTCATCAAGCAGTCACTTTGGAGGCACCTCGCCTTTCAAGGTACAAGTTAACTTTTATATTCCTGTATTTGAAGGACAAATAGAAGCAGAAGCCCTAGAAAAATGGTTAACTCTGCTAGAAGGTTATTTCTCTGTTCACAATTTTTCTGAAAAAGAAAAGATCACCTTCGCACTCCTCAAAGATCTCCCTCATGTCAAACATTGGTGGGAAGCTTACTAGGAGCAAAGTTCCACATAGGAGTATAGAATATATGGGGTCGATCCCACTTGGGATTTTTTTGTGGATGCAGTAAAGGAACAATATTACCCTGTTGGCAACTATGAGGACCAGTACATGAGACAAACCACACTGTGGCAAGAGAGGGGCCAAGAAGTTACGGAGTTCACCAATACCTTCCATACCTTGCGCACCAAGCTGGGTATCAAAGACTCCAAGCGACATTTGGTTCTGAAATACCGTGGGGCTCTACACAGATACATCCAGACTGAAATGGATTTTTTGGACATCTCATCACTCAGTTCTTCTTATCGATATGTTGTTAAAATTGAGTAGAAATTTAAGCACCATAACAAATGGGAGTTCGAGTCTGCAAATCCACAGCAACCAAAGCATGACAAAGATGGCCCTAACAAATAGTTCCCCGAAAACCAGTCCAAGACACAGGAAAAGAAGGGTCACAGGAAGACAAAGAAGGACACCGAAAAATGGTGTGATTTCCACAAAATCCCCTGGCACAACACCAATGAATGTCGTTCAAAATAGTCATTGGTGGCCAAGACCAAAGACAAGGAGCTGAACCCTAATTCAGAATCTGATTCTGAAAATAATGGTAAAGGACAAATCATTGACGCAGACCCCACTGCTATTTTCGTGGCCACAACAATTCAACCAAAAGAACCAACAGATCCTGAAGAGGGGGAGCACATTTTTCATTCACAGATGTGGGTGAAGGGGACCCTGCTGCATTTTATTTTTGATAGTGGAAGCCAGAAAAACCTCATCTCAGCAGAGGTCGTCAAATAGTTGGATTGTCAACAACACCACACCTGCAGTCATACAACATCGGGTGGCTTCGACAAGGACGAGATCTCTGTGTCAACCAAAAGTGCCTATTTTCATACGGCATCCAACCCTTCAAGGATGATGTATTATGTGATGTTTCTGCACTGGATGTCTGTGATGCTCTGTTGGACCAACCATATATGTGGAAGTGCCATGTTGTTTATGAGTCTCGACCCTGCAGTGTCATTGTTTCTCTGGGGGGTCATCTCTACAAAATACCATAGGTAGTTCCGATTACTGTTCCACCTAAAAAGTGTCCCAAGTTAGTATATCATACTGCGAAATTTAGCTTCTTCACAATCTGTTAAAAAGGAGAATAGAAGGACATTGCAACCACTACAGTCTCGCCCCAAGCACCTTCTATCAAACATAAGCAAGTCGACAAGGTTGCAGCAAAGTGAAAAGATTCCTTCTACACATCGTCCTCTCATGTAGGCCAACTTGTTGAATAACCTCAACCTCAAAAGGTTCGTGACAAACTTCCACAAACTGAGCAGCACGACATCTCCAGCAAGACAAGCAACTCACCAAGATGCATATTCAACAAATGCTTTTCCTTCTCCCCTGGGAACTCAACGCAATGGATACCATTGCTTCCTAAGGAGGGAGGATTGATACAGGTGGATATTTGTGGCCACCCACCTTTTCCAATTGGCTAAAAACAACTTTTTGGCAATTTTGGCAATTTACTATTTTTAGCAGGTTTTAACTTCCGGGACCATTTTGAGGGCCCAAATGAAGGTTTTTTGATATCAAGGTTCTCAATGATAGACAAAGGAATTATTGAGCCCCCAAAATTAATCTCCTCGACGTTACCTTTCCAACGATCTATCACACGCCTAAAATGAAGATCGTATGCAAAAGTTACGACCCCGGGAAGTTGATGTACTCACTTACTCAAACGGGGCCCACGTGACTTTTGGCGCTTCATCTCCTAGGGTTAGATTTTTGGATGTCTAGGACTTTTGGCATTCTTTTTTATTGTAAAAAGGCCTCTAGAGCCTCATTGTAATCATCTTCTTGTGAATGCAAGTAGCCATCAGATCTCTTCTTAGAGATAAGCTGTCAACATTCTAGCGAGTCTTTCACTTTGTATTTTTACAGTCTTTGTACATTTCTTTCATTAATATAAATCGTGTATTACTGTATATCTGTGTTTATGGTTTCATCTTTGATACATTTATGTTATATTATTTAACATCTGCGATATCTATGTGCATTTCTTTATTATATCTCCAATCTCATTTCGTGCCGAAAATAATCCGGATCCCCACTAACGTTTTGTTTGAATTACATGTATTTTCACAGTGATGGTGCCAAAATCCAAGAAAACATAAGCCTTGGAAAATCCTTTCCTCTTGCCTCCTATTGACCTCGATAGTATCCATTTGGCCGACAAACTTCACTTAATTGCAGACACCAAGTGCGAATTTGACTTCGTGGATTTGCAGTCATGACTCAAAGACACTTTTTTAGATCAGAGCGATGAAATTGGGCTCTGGGCATCCAACCTTCCTCTGTATTGTTTCCCCCAAGTTCACCATTTCCCTGAATTTTTCCTCAAATGCCAGGCTCATTACCTCCTCAACCAAAGAGCCATAGTATCTTGATTAGGAGAAACTCTATTCTTCATCACGCCAGAGGCCATTGATCAGATGATGCAAATACCCAGAACTGAATCTTCCCTCCCTTTTAATCTTGAAGTCATAACAAAGTTGTACCAGAAATTATCTTTCCATTAGAGAGCCCAGATTTTTGAACTTTTCCTCCCACAGGATGCTCAGCTCCCCAAGACAAATCCCTCATATCCTTCCTCCGTATTCTCAGAGAAGGGAAACCAATTCATTTCATCGCTTTGTTCTCTACTCGGTTATTTTTCAGACCAATGGGTGGATGAACCCATATTGGGTTTTCTATTCATTTTCTCCACAAAAGAAAAACCTACCACTCAGTTTGACTACAACACTTTCTTGGCGGACAGTATTCACAAGTAGTTTTCAAATTTCTCCACAGAGGGCATGTTACGATATTCCTCAATATTGGCCTACATGTTCACTTTCTTTCAAGTAGATAGGTTCTCCTTTTCAATGCAGAAAATGGAAAAAGATAGGAGGTCACAGGCAGTAACATCTTGGACTTCGCTACTCAGACAAAATTTCGTAGAGTTCAGTTTGAAATAGTTTATCGAGCAGTTTTACCACCCAGTGGTGAGCATGCTCAGTGGCAGACCTGAACCAAGAATAAATGAGGAGATTCAGAGGATCTTACACCTCTCAGACCTTGCAAAAACTGGAGACTGGTATCTTTACCAAAACCACACCAAGATCAGAGCATATGGATGCACGTTAGCTCCATACAAGCTACCCAAGTATCTACCCATGAGGATATTTTACTTGGAGTACATAAGGCAAATGATTAACTCCGATGACATACATTCTGTGTCTCTGAAAAAGAAACATCAGCTTACAATTAAAGGGCAAATAGGGTCTTCATATGTAATAGTCGAGGCGTCGGGGAGGAAGCAGAAATCCTGTTGAATGAAATGAAGTTTCATGTTAGTTTCATATGGAACTACGATCCGTGCGAGATAATTTCTGAGATGAGGGTTAAAAATAAAAATGTTCCATATGTTTATACACCCAAGCCTGAGATAGAGAAGTTCACAAATCAAACAGAATGGGAGCTGAACACTCTGGTAGAGATAGAACAATAGGACCCTTCGGTCACCATCTCATAGACAACTACACCACAGGTTCCAAAAGAGAAAATATCCAGGAAGTATACTTCACCTTTCGTCACCGATGTCTCGGTTGAAGATTTCCAATTACACACCAAAAGGCCAAAATCTAGTCATACATCTGACACGGCTGGTGAAAATTAAATCCAATCCAGTACAACTATGAAAGATGATTGGTCACTTCTTATCACAAGAAGAAAACAAATCATGTCTACAGTTTCATCCAAGAAGCCTACAAATACTCCACTAGTTGACCAGTCGAGTAAAGTAGGACCAAAGTTGAGTGTTTTTTAGAAGTATGACCCGATGAAAAAAAATAATCAAATGCTCAGCAACAATACTTATGCTCAGTTTTGGAAATAGACATCAACGACACAGCATATACTATTGTCTGCATTCGATACAGAGAAGGGTAGAATGCACATGTATTTTCTGTAGGCACAGGTGCCAGACCCGAAAGCAATCACTAATTACAAAAGAGAAACATTTGAGCTTCATACTAGAGATGTGCATCCCACTGATCAAATAGATCTACACAGGAAAACTGGAGAAATGGTTTTCTCCATGTTGGAAAATGCTTCTACTGTGGCTGCTAAATTATAGGTATCTCTGAGCAATGTTTAGACATAGATGAAATTAGAAAAGATATCATCCTTTGCAAAGGATAACAGAAATAAGACATTGGAAGAATTTGTCCTCAAGATCGGGTATGACCCATCGAATGTGAAAGCAGTTGAGGAGATGTTAAAAAAGAAAAATGGCGATATAGCATCTCTGAGAAAACAATTGAAACTGCCACCAACAGAAGATGCACAGACAAAGGAGATAGGTGAGATAGAAGGGGAAAAGGATGAGATGCTCAAGTTGATCATGGAGAAGAATGCACAATTGAAAGAGATGGAAGCAGAACTGGAAAGGTCAGTGAAATAGAAGGAACAATCAAAGCCTATGGAAGTCATTCCATTGAGTGAAGTTCCACTCATAGAAGTAAGCACAACATCTGCAGCGGGAATCCCCTCAGCAGAAATTCCCTCAAGAACTCCACTAACAACTCTGGAGAAGACAATAGAATTGGAAAAATCCATGGAGGGGATGAATTTGCAAGAGACAGATATTGGCAGACTTAAAAAGGAGGTTGAGAACCTTCAGGAACTCAAGCCTTCTTACCAAACCAGTTACTCCATGGAGAAACAAACATCAGACAGGCTCAAACAGGAATTGCAACAACTTCAAAAGAAAACAGTGGCAGGCAAAACACTTGTTGAGGCCAAGGAAAGTTTCTGGATGGATATCTCCAAATCCATAAATGAAGTATGGCCTATGGTACAAATCATGTTCAAGCAAAACGAACTGGTGCAAAGAAGCTAGCATACTATTGAGAGAATAAGAGGAGAATTGGGAGAGATTCCCATAGAAGCCACTGAGATCATTAAATTTATAAATTCAAAAACCAGAGAAGATTTAGAGGAGTTGAATATTGAAGATAGGACATAAACCATCCTCGAGGTCAAGAGGGTTATAACCAAAAGAGGACTAATGCTACAACTAGAGGAAAAGGTCTAGATTATGGACACATGAGTGCAAAGATTTTTCAAAAAAATTGAAGCTCTGCAGAAGAAAGGCCTCCCTGGCTTAAGGGTCATAAATGACAAGTTAATGACACTCTCTAATTATAAAAAGAATCTAGCCAAAATGGCCAAAGATAGCTCAAAATTCTCAGGGATACAGGGCAGTATAACGGGCAAGGATTTCTTAGAAGCTTTGCATTCAAACATCAGCATACAACACAAGAGCCAGTATATTTTCATCGTCAAGCCAACTTTTGCCAAGTATACAGAGATGGATGAAATATACCGAAGACTACTCAAAGTCATCATTCCCAGTCACCTTTGATGGGAAGAGCTATGCAATCTGATCGAGTAAGAGATGAGGTGTCCAAGCCCAGTCATCAATCCAATCAGACGAAGTCATGCAGAGGACTCACCAATGGTTTATCCCAGAAATCAGCATGAAGATTTCAACACATCATCAAACAGTTCCTGAATTTTCATATCTTGTTGAGTTAGTTAGCTAAATTTAGAACTGCCACGTCCTGATATTTAATGATAGGATCGTATGTAATTTTTGATTATAAATACTTCAAACTTGGAAGTACCGAGGGATGATCTTTACGCCCTGTAATCCATAAATATTGTAATTGTTTATCAAGAGATCTTCCAGTAATACAAAGGGATGTTTCACAGGATTCTCACGTGTTATTCATTGGTGATGTTTACGTTTCTATTTTAAATGTTTCTCTCGCTCAGTTGCCATATTGTTTTCTAATCTAATCTTTTAAAAGTAGCGCATGTTGCAGGATTTATATTTGTATACCCTGTTTCTGACTTTGAAATATCTTAATGTTTATCTTTCTGATATTACAGTGAAGAAATTATTAAATGCTTCTTTACTTTAATATATATTCTCATATTTTCTACTATCCATCACTTTACTGCTAAAGAATCCAATGAATGCATTATCTTTCCTTGTGAAAAGAATCTTTTAATTCTGTTTAGATCTTTGTCTTTATAATATAGACCCCATAGCCCAATGGAGGTGTAAAAACCTTTTCAGCCAACTTAACAAAAAAAAAAAAAAACCATTCAATCTTATTTTATTTAACTAGCCTAATAACTCAAAGTTAAAACATATCTAAATCATATAGAGAGATCCCTCTCTGAAGATGGTAGGTCTAGATTCCAGTTTCAAAGTGGTTAGATAAAGTTACCTCTGGAAAATTTCTTCTACTCTGAAAACCTCTGGGAATTTACAGAGCATTAACATAGTGGTGACTCCACTGGGGAACTGAACAAACTTTCAACCCCATGGTTTCATTTTTCTAGAAGAAAACATTGTTTCTGAACTAATTATAAATATGAGAAAGAAATAATGTTCAGAGGTTGTTAAAATCTTGTACATATTAATCTCGAATTCATAAAAATAAAAATATATAAAATTAAAAAATCTAGCTCCTAAGAGAGATTATACTCGATCCCACCCAGACCTAGAACCCACAGTAGCAACTAATAATCTAGAACAGTTACTCAGAAATAAGACCATTGCAGAAGGTCCACAGAGTCATAGTCCCATTCACAAGTCCCCTTCTCTTCCAGAGGAACTTGTTTCCCTTCAGGATCTCGAATTTGACACCATTTTTTAACAAAGCCTATTTAGAATGAAATTTGATAGCTTTGTGACTGAAACCATTTTAGATCCAACTATCCTGCAACCCCAGACCCCTGAATTACTATCTCCTAGGGTGGACCATGATAAAATATTCCTTGGAGAATCCGACAAGCTAGAAATTTTGGTAGAGAATCTTGATCAAGCTGTATACCAAGCCCACTTCCAGTAGTCAGTCAAACTTTCTTCCATATCTATCATTGCAGCCTCTATAAAACCTCAACTCGCTCACTCTGTGCCTACTAGTCCTTCATCCTCCTCATCTTCTGTCACCACTCCACCTATCATCCAAGTTGTTGTCCCACCTCCTCCACCTATCATGGTGGCCATATATGCTCCCTTGGTGTTGGACGCACCTTTACATGCTATGCCCCAAGACTATAAAACAATACTTCCACATTTTGATGGTACTGGGCCCTTGAACACACAACAACACATTGATAAAATGAATGACTATTTTGACTTGCAGGAAGTGGATGAAGCTGATGTTCAAATGAGACTATTTGCACAAAGTCTGACTAGGGATGTTAATAAATGGTACAAAGGCTTACATGTTGCATCGGTGGTCGACGTTGCAACGTTTCAAAGAATTTTTCTGGACAGATGGGAGGTAAAGAAAAATCCTCTCCAGATCTTGTTAGAATACGAAAACATCATAAGGAATCAAGGAGAGACAGTACATGACTACTGCACCCACTTCAACAATCTGTACAATGTAATTCCAACTAATATTAAACCTCCACAAGGTTTGGCATTGATAAATTTCCCTAACGGTTTCGACGCTGATATGTCGTATCAATTAAAGGAAAGAAACTCTGCCACTCTGGAGGACATGCATAAAAGTGCAATAAGTGTGGAGGCCAACCTATTATCTAGAAGGGCACGACAGAGGACGAAGAGGAGAGTCACGATTAAAGAGGAACCTTCCACATCCTCTTTTGATGCCAAATTGGATTCCTTATCTAGAGAAATGGAAAGGATGATGAAGAGACTTACTATAGCCGAAAGAAATCCTCCTAGAGAAAACCCATTGGCTCCACAAATTCTGAATCCTAACTTCAGAAGAAATCCTCCTCAAATCAGGTAGAGAGATCCTAGGGATCAAAGAGAGAAAAGAGGTCCTGATCAACAGATCAGACCACCCCTACAGGAAAATTATGCCAATGAAGGTGAAGAGACAATTGAAGAATTAGATGACATGCATATAAACCTCATGTGCATTCATGACAATGAAGCCATCTTCCTTACTCAGGAAGAGAAAGAAATTTTTCTTCTTTTTCAAATAGAGTTAAGTGACGAAGATGAGGAGACAGATCAACAGGTATTTGAAAATTCCATTTTGGAGGTACACAGGCAGTACAATCTGTGAAGAAAAAAGACAGATGAAAATTTCCCAAAAAAGTTAACCGAAATGAAGAAAATAGTTGAAACCAAGAAAACCTTTGAGCCTTCTACCAAGAAGATCTCCGAGAAAGGTAATGTTGAAACTCCAACAAAAGGAAACCCTACCATTTTACAAAGATCAACACAGATTGAGGTTTCATTAACCAATCGACCAAGTACTTCTGCCCAAAAAACTATGGTGGACAGACCAGAATTGCTGAGCCAAAGAAGAGCACCTACTTTTTTCAGCCTTCAAGGGGAATTAGCCAAAGTGAATATTTCTATTCTCCTTTATGATTTGATGAGTAAGAACGCTTACCGATTGAAGGTGATCAAAGCGTTGAGCATTGAGCCTGATATAGGCATGAAGGCCTTGACCATCGAATCCACGAATCATTCGGACATGGTAAATCTTACCGATGATCAACCTGAACTTTTGTTTGGCCCTAAAGTTGATGGTTAGACTAACACTGGCGTTGTTGCTCCTTTTTACATCACCCTAAATATACATGACCTGATTCTGCACAATGCTATGTTAGATTTGGGTGCTTCCCACAACCTGATGCCTAAAGCAGTGATTGAAAAACTATGACTCGAGGTCACTAGGCCCTACAAGGATTTGCACTCTTTTGTCTCCAGCAAAATCAGATGTATCAGGTTAATCAAAGACATATGCATCACCCTAGTTCAGATTCCAGCAAAAAACATGGTTATGGATGTTGTGGTCGCAGACATTCCCTTTAAATATGGTATGTTGCTATCCAGGTCTTAGGGGGGCAAGTTGAAAGGAACGTTGCAATTTGATATGTCATATGCCACCATCGCAATATTCAGACAATAGAGAATACTGTACAGAAAGACGTTGATGAAATATATGGCCAGCAGCCAAGAAAAACCACATAACTATCCTATGTACTCTGCAAACTCCGATCTAGATTCCTTCATCCTGTGTAATGACAGTGATATGGAAGAACAAATCGCTCAGCTAGATGAAGATACATTTGACCCGAAATAAGGCTAAGAAATCACTGAGGAAAAAGGGAAGGAAATCGTAATAAGTCAAGAATTGCCAACAAATTTCTGGAGCATGGAATTCGATGGAGCTGTAAGTAAAGAGGGAGCTAGAACAGGAGTTTGGTTGCATAATCACAAATCTAGGTATTCAGAGAACCATTCTTACAAACTGAATTTTCAATGCACTAACAACATGGCCGAGTACGAATCTTTGATGCTCAGTCTGAAACTACTAAAGAAGGTTGGTGCCAAACAAATCATGGTAAGAGGCGATTATGAATTAATTATCAAACAAATTAAAGGTGAGTATGCAACAAAACATCCCAAGATTAGAGCTTATAGGAATGTTGTTTTGGATTCCCTTCAATGTTTCACAGAAATTGATTTGCAGATGATGCCCAGGGGACATAACATTTTAGCAGATGGTTTAGCTACGTCAACAACTACATGAGAGATACCTTTTCGTTCCATTTGCCCGTACATGGTGGAGGTGAAGTGCAGACTGAATGTCCCAGACAACATCAAATACTGGCAGGTATTTGGGAATGATGACCAAATTGAATATTTTGTACAATGTAAAAATGATTTTGAGTGTACAAACATAGACTTAGAAAATGGTGATGAAAATGTAAATAAATCTGTTTTTGGAAATAATAGTGTAAATAAAATAGATCTAGAAGAATCAGGTGAAGATGAGATAGATTATGATGTTTTGCATTTAAAGAGTAATGTTTTACCTAGGGGTTTAGTTCTGTTAAAAGACTTATTTGATTTTAATGATGTAGCTAAAAAAACTAAAATTGAAGCCAATGGTAAAGAGGTTGAAGATTGTAACATAGGGACATAAGAGAAGCCCAAGATGGTAAAACTTTTCAAATCTTTACCCCCTGAGCAGAAACTCAAATACATTGAAATTTTCAAGGAATATGTGGACGTGTTTTCTTGGGGTTATGAAGACTTAAAATCTTATGACACAAGCATCATACAACATAGGATATCGATAAAAGAAGATCAAAATCCTTTCAGACAGAAACTTAGAAGAATCAATCCCAAGTTACTTCCCCCGATAGAAAAAGAAATAAAAAAGATGTATGATTCTAAAATCATATTTCCCTTATGATTTTCCAAATGGGTTTAAAATATCATCCCAACCCCAAAGAAAACTGGGGAAATTAGGCTTTGCATTGATTTCTGAAACCTGAACAAGCTTTCCCTAAAGGAAAACTACCCACTACCAAAAATGGACCACATATTACAAAAGGTAGTTGGATCCAGCCGAATCTCCTTACTGGATGGCTTCTCAGGCTATAACCAGGTTCTCGTTCACCTAGACGATCAAGAGAAAAAAACTTTCACAACACCTTGGGGTACCTTCATGTACGCGAAAATGACTTTCAGTTTGATGAACGGTGGGGCCACTTTCCAAAGCGTGATGGACATCACTTTTATGGAAGAACTTGGCATATTTATTGTCATTTATATGGATGATGTAACTGTTTATTCCTAGTCCGATGAAGAGAACTTACGACATCTCAGACGAGTGTTTGAGAAATGTAGGAAATTTGGGATTTCTCTAAATCCTAAGAAAATCCTTTTTGGAATAGAGGAAGGTAAATTGTTGGGACACATAATCTCTAAGGACGAAATTAAGATAGATCCCAACAGAATAGAAGCCATTCAGAAATTGGAAGACCCAAGGAATATCAAAGAGCTACAATCTTTCATTGGAAAAATACCTGCAAGTTAGACTTTTATCTCGACATTTTGATTTCATTACATTTACACATATTCCAAGGAAATTGAATCAAATTACAGATAACTTAGCTAACATTGTTTTAGATTGGCATATATCACATCAAGATACCTCTACACACACATAAACCATCAAGAACCTGTCACAACATATATAGATTAGACATCATCAACACATTAAAAAACACATGTAAACATCACATAGACCCCAAAATGTATAGTCATATATATATATATATATATATATATATATATATATATAAATCATTCCACAGTCCTATCAAAATGTTTACAAACAAATATACAAACATTCGTAGGCCAGTGAAGCACCTCGGTACAAAATTGGTGCCACTACACCAAAATGGGCTTAGCAACCTATATACAAAATACAAAAATACATAGAGCGACACTCAAGATGCCTCTAGAGCACCACCTCCTGCCCCTCCCTCAGACGGTGATCCCCCACCCACTACTGGTCCCTACAGACTAGGAGATAACCGTCTGGTCATCGCAACACCTACTATTGTTTCTTGTCGTACCATGGCCCGCCACATCAGCAGAACTCCCACACACTTCTCTAGGGTGCCCTTATCCTGGATGCGTGACCACATGCCCTTAGGCATTCCCTGTAGCACTTCCTCTAGGTGGCAGCGAATATCCTCAAAATCTCCCCCCACCTCCGTTGGAAGAGCATGCGATGGTCCAACACCTGGGTCATCAAAATGACATCTCCTCCCTGCTCTCTCATAATCAACTAGTCTCTCCTCAACGTCCTCACGCCGATGTCTCTCTCCTGCCTGCGGACCTCCCTGCGGTGGTCTCCCTGGCTCCTGGTGAGCTGGCACTCTCATCAACTCAACCTCACACCCGCGAGGTCCCACATCTGCACATACAAACAACCAAACGATAGTATCAACATCTACACAAAATACACATGTCATGCTATCTCAAAAATCAACATATCAAAATCATAAACATACCTTGCTGATCAAACACCTCCCTTGGAGATAACACCATGTCTGGATCACCCCGAAATTCAATACCAGCATATGGATACTGCAGTATAACCTGCGATATCTGTCGCCACACTTGTGATGTCTCAGCCATGGAAAAATGGCTGCCCTCGCCAACACCATGGAAAACCAAAATCGTCGACCGCCACCTCAGTCACAGCTCTCG
>ML800451.1:233911-261545 GCA_009831015.1 Picea engelmannii | reverse complement strand
CATGGTGAAAACTTTCTATAATAGAGATATTGTATCAGAATGGTTACTCAAAAGATTAGGATGATGGATTGCCAATCCATGACAAACTCTCATGATGACAGAAGAAGTGCCACTTGGATATGTTCTAGTTTGACCCTTGACACAATGTTATGAGCTAGCAGGAAACAAAAGAGTTGAATCCAACTATGATATACTATAATGATCAGAGCTATATGAAGTAATCAGAGAAAAACCAATGTTCCAGAAAGACCGAAGTACATTAAGATCAAGCATTGCATTCTTTTTGATGAGTTCTATAAAGGAGAAGTGGTTCTCCAATATATCTCCACAAATGAGCAGATAAGTAGATATTTTGGTAAAGCCTTTTTCCAAGATGAAAGAGTTTGCATACTCAAGAAAAAAGCAAGAGCTCGTGGAGACGACTTCCTTATTGAAAAGGAAAGAGATGACTCCCAGGTTGGGAGGGAGCACTGATGTGTTATTGATTTATGGACATACATTTTTTAGTTTGAAAAAAATTCCAGGATAAGCAGTTCCCTTTCCAGTTTGGAAAGTGGTTTGAGATTTCTGATGGACAAGAATTTTCCAGTTTGGAAAATGGTCCGGATCGAATGATCATTTTTGTAATGAAAATGGTTTGATGGATTGTTGATGTACCATAGACAATGATTCCCCTTTTGTCCAGTGTGGGGAAATGGTCTAGGACAATCTCTCTTCTTGATGGCCACTCTTAGTAGTGTTCAATAATACTGGTCTGCATCACTGGACAATCATTCTTTTAAAGCTCACAATTGTGAGAAGTTTCGAAGAATGGTCCATTTTGGAGGTTGGTGCAGGACAATCATTTCCTTAGGAAATGGTCCAGACAGTCATTCCCTAGGGAAGATTCATTCTCTCCAGGTTGCACTTTCTTTAGTGCCAGAGAAATGGCCCATATAGGTGAATGGTATAGGTTCAAGAATCAGGGACAATCATTCCCTAGGGAAGACTCATTCTCTCTAGGTGTCACTTTGTTTAGTGCCGAAGGAATGGCTTGGATAGGTGAATGGTCCAGGCCCAAAAATCAAGACAATTATTCTTCTATTCTTGAGAAGAATAGTCCAGTAGCTCATGATTGATGTTCTACTTTTTGAGTGTAGGTTCTCTTCCAGATCTCATAGAAGTGAGTGGAAGAATGGCTCGGATGATTATGTTTATATCATGACATTGTTTTTCTGTGCAAGTTGATATCAGTTGATATGATTTCTATGGAAACTATATGTCTTTGGACAATAGATGTATGCTACTATGGTGGATGTGTTCCACTGGTTGAGACTATATGTCACTAATCAAGTAGTTGTCTATTGCTCGGTGTGGTAGTCTACCACTGGATTGTGCTTGTGTACTACTATGGATAGACACAGTTGTTTTATATTGAATGACATTGTTTTAATTGCCTTGTAAACTATCAGAAGTATTGAAAATGATTATCAACTAGATGAATGATCAGTGTACTGATGGACATAGATTATCCAAAAGAAAAATGTTCCAAAACATCTATTCTTCTAGGACATATGACAGGATTAGAAGAATGGATCTTGTATCACTGCTTGGAGTGAGTGAATTATTCAACATCATGTTTGATTACTCAAATGGAGTATGGTTTCAAAAGATGATGGAGTTGTTGTTGTCAGATGACACTAATAGTGATGATGGTTCTCATGATATAATAATGAGATAGTTTATACACTGTGATGATGCTACCAGTTGAATGGTATGTTTGTTCTCAATACCATTTCCTTCAATACCTCCCTAGATAGGAGGGAGTGTTTATATTATGGTAGCTGCGGGATGTATTTACCTCCATGTGTAAACTTGACGAGACAAGAATATTTTGAGAAGCAAGAAGAAACCCTAAATAATTGATTAAGAACCATAGAAGACAATTCGACTCAAGAGAATGATATGTGTTAGGTTACTAGACTCCAAGAGAAGAAGTTAGCTTAAGGAAATGTTATATACTAAGTAATTAGCACCCATAATGAGAATTCGGCCCAGGTATTCTGCCAGAAACTGTATAAATATAGGAGGCTAATATTCATTTTGGCCAACATTCTTAGAGCTGTAGAAGTACACCTGTATACATTGCAGTTGGTCAGTTTGTGTGCAAGTCTTGGGAGCAATTGATGGTGATAGTTCTACAATATGCATTTTTGGTTTTATGGGTTGGACTCTCTGATCAACTTTTTTTATTCTTTCTTGGTGCGCTATCCTTAGAGAGAGGTGTGCCACCTTTGTTTGGATATTAATCCTAGGTTTTTCTTCCAGAATCATTCTCTGTCAAGGCTAAGGTGCTCGAGGATGGATTTGGCCTATGGTTGGGTGACAATATTTCTATATTGTATATGGTTAAATGAACACATCCATTATATTCTAACACCTTCTTTGTGGCAACCCTGGTATTTCTTGGAATACATCTTCAAATTCCTGTAGTATCGAGAAATATTCAAGGCTTGGTCCTTTTGTATTTTCTAGCTCTTCTGCACGAGCTACATACAATTGACATCCTTTCTTAAAAAATCTCTTCAACTTTAAGGCTAAAATATGCCTTATAGAGATGGGTCTTGGAACTCCTTTCACAATGCTTTGTTTTCCATCTCCATCAAGACATGTAAATGTCTTGTTACGACAATCTAGGAAAACAAGATTCTTGTCCAGCCAATCCATTCCAATTAGAATATCATAAGACCCCAATGGTGTGATATTTAAATCATCATTTGTATTCACACCATTAAGACTTATGGAACAAACTCTTACCATATCATGGATTCTCCTTTTGGTTCCAGTGGCTAGCTGAACCAACTTGATTTTCCAAGATTACTTTTCTCCAAATGTAATCTATCCACTATTTTAGTATCAATGTAACAATGAATTTCTACTGAATCAATTAAAATGGCAACAGGATGATTTATAATCTTGTCTTCTACCTCGATCATATTGGATTGGTAATATGCTTGTCCATCATCTAAGGTTGCATAGATTTTTCCCATATCTTCGACTATTGCAACCTCTTGGACATTGTGCACAATGTTCACTCTGTCCTTTCTGTGTGGGAAATATTTGTACATGTGATCTTCTTTGCATCCCCAACATTGGATAGGTGGTCTTCCCCTTTTTCCCAAGGAGTATTCTTTCTTGGATTTACCCTTAGCATACTGATCTTGATGATTTCTATTAGGATCATTCTTAATGACGGAAGGTTTGAATCCTTTCCCCCTCTGATTGGACTTCTCCTTCCTCTTATCCTTCCAAGATTTATGTATGGATTCTCTTCCATGTCCTTTCTCATATAGGTATTTAGCCTTCCTGATGGCCTCAATCAAGGTCTTGGGCTCATCATACCTAATATTTCCCTTATAAAAGGCTGGAAATCCACTCAAAAACCTCTATATCTTTACCTTTTCATCATTTAGAAACCCAACATATTTTAACAATCCCAATAATTTCTTCTTATATTCTTCCATAGTCATGCTTCCCAGCCCGATTTCAAAGAAATCCTGCATTTTCTTGTCATAGAAATTCTTTGAGAGATACTCCTTCTGGAAGTACTTCTTGAATTTCTTCCAAGTGATCCTATTCTCATTAACATGTTCAACTTGCTTCAGTTGATCCCACCACATTGTAGTTTTCCCATGTAAGTGGTAGGTGGCAATCTAGATTCCAGGTTTGATGAACAATTATGAAACTGGAAATATCTCTCGATTCCAAGAAACCATGATTCTACATCATCTTCCCTTTATTTTTCACCATCAAAGGATGGTGGCTTAAGCTTCCTCAATTCTCCTTGAAAATTGTCCACTTCATGTCTCCTTCTTTGTTTCCTAATAGGAGACACCTTTGGACTTCTTATGGAATCTTCCAATGCATAAAAATTTATTTTTGAGTAAGGAGGTGAGTGGTGTCTATGAATTATGCTAGCGCTTCTCGAATAACTAGCTCTCCCACGATCCTCTCTTCTTTCACGAAAACTTCCTTCTTCCTCTTATTTTGAGTTTGATCCCTTCTTCATTTTCCTCTGCAACTAATTTAATATCTACAAAACTCAAGCATTTATCTAAATTTTCTCTCTCATTAGTCTCTCATTGTCTTCTTTGTAGCTCAACACTTCTATTTTTAGGCTTCTTACCATCTCTATTAATGTTTCCTTCTCTACTCTTTCCTTCCATCCATTGAACTCTGTCTCTACATTACCAAATTTGGTATTCTAACCTTCAACCTCCTTATCATGGCTGTAGGCTCCCTTGCCTTCTTCCATTTCTTCAATACACATTATGAGTTGATGTGTTTAAACCCCTTAATTCTGCAAAATGTGCAAGAGACCATTTTTTAGAATTCTGCATATGGTAAACACAACTTTCCAAACCATGTTATAGGTCCTGTAACAATCCCCCGGGCCAACCTGAGGCTGGGGTACGCCACTCTAGTAGCCATCAGGCCAGACCATTCTACTCTAGGGAACACTTTCGTTCCCATACTGCGGAACATACAGTAGCATACCCAGTAGTCAACTGAGCAATGCCACTTAAATTTACTCTTTAGACTGCATGAAACTAAAAGATATACATACAACACGCTCGCGGAAGCTTTACATCTAAACATAAACAAACAATTACTTTATGTAACATACAACTTCTATATTAAAATAATAGTAATTACCGATATGCACCATTTACAGGAAATTACCCATAAGCACACAAGAAATCATAGTCACATATGTGATAAAATCGTAACATAGGCATGTAAATAACAAAACAACATATCAATATATCATACAATTGGTACTTATCTTATAAATACTATCACCAATTGCTTATAGACCATCCACGAATCTCCTAGCCATAAACTACATTGTTCATCACTCTCAATAGTGAGTCACTCCCGAGCTGGGACTGAACTCCACCCAGGGTAAAGGGATTCCTATCCAGGCTAAGGCTCATGGGCAGCAGGAAAGACTTTGTCTCAGGTGCTCACTCAACTAACAGCCTACAATCTCTCATTCCCCACATGCCTATCCCACCCAAGGAAGTGTGCCCCTTCTCTTCTCAACAGTCCCTCAGCTGACCCACTTCCCTTCCAGGGCTTCAGCAACAGGCTGGACCGGAAGTCTCAGAGCATTGTAGCTGTAGTTTAGTACCTACGAAATTCAATCCCCAACAATTCTCTCACTCAGAGAACTGCTCGTAGTCTTGAAAACCCTCTTCTTCAATCTCGCTCCAAGCTAACTAGGTACACCAACCAAAAAGGGTGGGGAAACAGGCTTCATAAAGGTGAAATGGTTGTCTCAAGGATAACGAAATGTATGAGTGAAATGGTCATGGATTCATTGACTGGATAACTGAGTGTGTTTCAGAATCACTGTGAAATCTTTGTGAAAAGTGATGGTCATCCTGATGGTCCTCTCTCCGTTCGTAAGGTATCTGTGAGAAAAATCCCCCCCTGAGCTAAGTTTCCCCATGATATGAATGCATGTCCCTTACTTGACACTTGTCATATCGGAAGTTACTTTTTTCCACTTGTCCCCAACTTTAGAACTTAGGATAAACTAATTATCCATACTTTATGTTCTAGGAAATATCCATATAATATTCCCTTGACTTTTGGCCCTCCCTTTCCCTAACTGACGAAGTTCAATCCCCCATCTCTTTTATCATGGTCGGTCAGCACCCAATGATGTATTTTATATTAATCATGAGTCATGTACAAAGTAGGCACATTGGCCCTTGACATCTAGGTGTTCCAGCCTAATACCAAAACATAAGCATTATGGCTTATAATACTGGCTCTCCAGCCTATAATGCATATCGTATACATAAAGGTTTGATGACCTTAGTATTGTGTGCACTTTAGTTACTTCACACAGTATCTACTATCCTCAAGGTTGCACGCACCTTAGTTACTGTGCATGGTATACGATGTCCTCAAGGTTTCCCACCCTTTAGTTATTGTGCACAGTATCTTACGAAGTACATATTACATCATTTTACTATGTAGTTCATGAATGCACCATGCCACATGATGTGCATTATCAAATGAGGTAAAAAAATCTCAACAACTTAAGTATATTTATATTACATTTACAATTGGGTTTGATCGAGGGATATTACAATCCCCTCCCCTTATTTATGCACTTTCCTCAGTGAATCATACACCCATATATATCAGTTTTTTCAAAAAAATTCAAAAAGATGTGGTTATTCTATCCGCATTGCATCTTCATGCTCTTAAGTAGCATCCTCAGGGTTGTGCTAGGTCCATTGAACCTTTACATGACCTATGTCTCGGTTCCAAAGTTGTTTGACTTTCTAGTCCAAAACGCACATAGGATGCACTTGAAAAGCACCTTCTTGCTCCACCTAAATCACATTCCAATCAATAACATGATTAGCATCGGGTATATATTTCTTTAGCAATGATATATGGAAGACATTATGAATAGACATAGATGCAGGCAATGAAATCATATAAGCAATTGAACCAATCCTCTCTAGGATTTCAAATGGTCCACAAAATCTGGCTGCTAACTTGGCCTAGCTTCCCAACTTTAGGGAACTTCTGTTAGCCTTCACTTTCAGGAAAACATGGTCACCCACTTTGAATTCTCTATGGATTTTGTTTTTATCAACATAACTTTTTTGTCTGTCTTCAACAACTTTCAAATTCTACTTAATTTTTAACATTTGGTCCTCCACCTCCTTGAGAAATTCTGGCCCGAATACTGTTCTATCAGCTAGGTTATCCCAACTTACTAGAGTGTTTCACCTTCTGCTATAAAGTGCTTCAAATGGGATCATCTTCAGTGATGTCTGATACCCAAAAACTTAATCGAAATCTACCAAGTGTAGGTAGTCTTCCCATTTCTATGGTTTGTCCATCACATACATTCTCAACATATCTTCTATCACCATGTTCACTCTTTCTGTCTATCCATCAGACTCGAGATGATAATTTGTACTAAAGTTCAGATTTGTTCTGAATCCATTGAGCAATCCTTTCTAGAAATTAGAGCTGAATTTCGGGTCTTTGTCAGACACAATCATTTTAGGAATTTCGTGCAATAGTGCCACTTCCTTCATGAAAATATCATCGACATCTGCTGCCTTGTGAGTAGTGTTTAGTGGAATAAAATGGGCATCTTTTGTAAGCTTGTCCACCACCACCATAATTGAATCATGCATCTTGATTGTGATAGGAAATCCTGTAATAAAATCCATTTTCACCACTTCCCACTTCCATTCAGGCATGGGCAAAGGTTGTAGCAATCTTTCTAGGTGCCTATATTCTGCTTTAACTTTCTGGCATTCCATACATATTGCGATGTATCCTGCTATCTCTCTCTTCATACCTGGCCAAAAGTATTGGCTCTTGACCGCTACTACAATTTTCTGATATCCAAGGTGCCCTGTATAAGGAACATTATGCATCTCATGCAAAATTATACTTTTCAAGTGTTGGACATTTGGTATGAAAATTTTGTTCTTGTGCAACAGTATTCCGTCTACCCCCAACTTATAAATATCCATCTTCTGAAGTATCTTACCCTATTGTAGCAATGCTACCAATTCTTTATACTATAGATCTATATTTATAGCCTCCAGAATTTTTCTTTTAACATCAGTTAGATACATGATGATGGTTGTAGCATGTAGTTCATGCACCCTCCTGCTGAGTGCATCAACCACTTTATTTTCTTTCCCTTTGATATGATTTATATCAAATTTATATTATCTTAGAAATTCTAACCATCTGCTTTGCCTAGCATTTAGATTTGGCTGATCAAATAAATATTGCAGGTCATTGTGGTGATCCGTTCTTAGCTCAAACCTCTTTCCCATGAGGTAGTGTCTCCATTTCCTCAGGGCATGTACTATGGCTTCCAACTCCAAATCATGAGTGGCATAGTTTCTTTCATTCTCTTTCAACTTCCTTGATTCATAACATATCACAAATCCATTTTAATTGAGGACTCCACCCAGTCCTTCATTACATGCATCTATGCATACAATGAAATCTTTATTTGGGTCTGCAATCCTTAGTATTGGAGCACTTGTCAATAATTGTTTCAAATGTTGGAAACTCCTTTCAAAGTATACATCCACTAAAACTTCATACCCTTTCTTTGCAAGGAAGTGATTGGGTGTGCTATATTTGACAATCCTCCAATGAATATCATGTAGTAACCTACAAGGCCCATGAAAGATCTAACCTCTGTCACATTCTTTGGTGCTGACCATTCTCTAATGGCTTCTACCTTATCAAGGTCCACTGCTATCCCATCTTTTGAGATGATATGCCCCAAATAATGAATTTGTTTCTGATAAAATGGGTACTTGCTCAATCTGGCATACAACTGATGTTCTCTTAATACTTGCAACACCATCCTTAAATGATGTTCATGCTCTTCTTCTAACTTGGAATATATAAGAATTTCATCCAAAAAGACAATGACAAACTTGTCCAAATACTCTCGGAAAACACCATTCATTAAGAAAATGAAAATAGCTGGTGCATTTGACAACCCAAATGGTACCACTGCGAACTCATAATGACCATACCTTGTCCTGAAGGTGGTCTTGCTAATATCTTCTTCTTTAATTCTTAACTGATGGTATCCTGATCTCAGATCTATCTTTGGAAATATCCTTGCATCCTTCAATTGATCAAAGAGGTCATCAATCCTTGGTAGAGGATATTTCTTCGTAACGGTCACTTTATTCAATTGTCTGAAGTCAATGCACAATCTTAACATTCCATCTTTTTTTTTCACAAACAATACTGGGGCACCCCAAGGTGATACACTTGGGTGTATATACCCCTTTTTCAGTAGTTCTTCAAGCTACATTTGCAACTCCTTCAATTCTTGTATACTCATTATGTAAGGAGTCTTTGATACTGACATTGCTCCAGGAATCAAATCTATAGAGAAATCAATGTCTCTCCTTGGGGGTAATCCTGGTACTTCCTTGAATACATCTTCAAACTCTTTCAGGACTAGATAATCCTCCAAATTTGGCACCTTGTCTTTATGTGTCTCCTCCATATGACCTGTAAAAAATTAACATCCTTTTCTATAACATTTCTTCAGTTGCAGTGCTGAAATTTCTCTAACGGTTACTGCCTTGGGAATTCCCCGCACTCTCCTTTGGTTGCCTTCTTCATCCAAGAAAGTGAATTCTTTGTTATGACAATCCAATAGAGAATGATGTGGGTCCAACCAATCCATCCCAATTAAACAATCATAGGAACCTAAAGGTAAGATGTTCAAATATTCTTTGGTATTCATTCCATTCATGTCTATGAGCCAGGACTTAACCATGTCATTAATTTTTGTTCTAGCTCCTGTAGCCAGTTGCACCAACTAGGATTTCCCATGCTTTCTTCTTGGAAATTGAAAACTTTCCACCATCTTGGGGTCTATATAACTATGGCTAGCTCCTTTCTCCTCTGAAGATTTGTGACTCTCAGATCTACTTGAGTCACTCTCCTTAACCAATTTCTTCTCTTTTATGTTAAAACCTTCCAATAGCTTCATGTTGAATTCATCCTGCTACTCTTTGGCTTACATAAGAATTTAATTATCAGCTTTATGGCTTTGGACATCCTTCTGCAAATTCTTAATGGTCTCAGCCATATTCATATTATCATTCCTTTCTTCTCCATTTCCATTGGAGTTCATTCCTTCCATGCCCAAATGGACAACCATCCCTTTGATATTCTTTGGATGAATGTAATTCCCTTGTTCCTCTTCCATTCCTATGGAATCTGCACCAGTCTGACCTGACCGAGTTGTTGTTAATTCTGTAAAACATTCAACCATTGAAACTAATCAGACTAACAATTCAACAATTCATAAGAATATGCACCATTTTGATTCAACATACACATCATCATTATCACTCTCGGTTTCCTTGTGTTATCACCCCAACAATTATAGATAAGACCCAAGTCTCGAGAACACTTATGCTCAACACCTTTCGAGATATACTTGTGCAAGAAGGTGGTTTTGTCGAAACCACTTTCACCAAGACACGATATCATGTGTCTCAACATGTCAAATCCACAACTCGTGGAGCAGGTGACGACTAGTTAGATCACCCTGCTTCATTCGTTTGGTACTTCACAGCCATGTGACATTAGCTGAATGCCACCATGTAACAAAATCAAAAGATGATCATTTGAAATGGATTGACCGAGCATGGAAACCCAACACTCTTTGTATGTAATCTGTCCGCGCTTCATAAATGGAGTTCTATAATTACCACTCCCCAAGTATGCAGATATCTGCGTATCCATAACCATAGTAATATTTAAGCTGCTTGACTTCCTACTCTCTGTAAAGACACATTTTAGTATCCCCAACCTGAGATACATGGACAAAGCTAAGTCAAGTGAGACTGGTTATTTGAGAAACATGCGAGGCTTTCCTGTGAATAAGGAGGAAGGGGTCCTTACGCACATTCTAGAAACTAAGTTCCACATAGAGCTGGTTATAGACTCGTGATTGGAATTCAGGTTGAATCCCACTATAAAGGATTTAGTCGTCAATAGGCCAACCGCTAAAAAGAAAAGGAGTAAGCAACATAGAAGGAGGAATCTATGGTTGAAGTGGCCGAAAGTTTTGGATAAAATCAACCGGTCTGGTTAGACTCTTCTTTAAAGGCAGAGATTGCTAAGCTGAAGTAAGTCTTCAACTAAGATAAGCATGTCTCAACGAATTATGAACAGCCTGTAGCAGAGGTAAAGAGTACAAGAGATGATAGGCTTGTTCTTCAACAACCCTTTTTACAACAGGCTAACTGTTGTCATCACCCTTTTGTAATTTTGTGATTAATATAATTATATAAATACATAAACGAATTTTAGACTGTTTTATTACAATTTCTATCTAGTGATGTTATGACTCTTTTTTTCTTTTATAATAAGTTTTTCTTGTAATCTTATATTTTATTTTCATCTTTCTAAATCAGAAGAAAATCAAATTTGGAATTCTTTTTAATTAATGCTTCAATGCAGTTATGTGTTTCTTTTTTTCTTTTATTATCATGCAATTTAAACTCAGACTCATCGCCTTCCAAGCGACTTTTCGCGCATTAACTTGACCTGTTCATTTATATTATCGTGCATAGCAATATTACAAGTTAAAACTCTTCTCTGTGCACCTAAATCTACTGCTCATTTCTTCTTTGTCGTACCGACTACTTACACGCACTACTTTGGCATTGTGCACTAATATCCACTTCGCACAGTTTCGATACTGCGCACTGATATTCCACATGCATTTTCATCCTATGCATGCACCATATCAAGTTTAACATATTCCTTAGTGCTCAAATATCTGCGCACACTACTGGATACACCATCGTGAAACAACTTATACTCATACTTATGCGCATACCAACAAAACTCCTCTGCATTAAGCAATACTTGCGCACCCCAGGTGCACCTTGCTATGCGTGTTCTTACCGCACAAGGATGATTTTAGCACATGCATCTACACATAATAATCTTCCACGTGGCGCCACAATTTACCGTCCACACTGACACGCCAACATTTTCCCGTGTAGTGCCAAATTTACCACGCGTGCCAGTACGCCAACCTTTTCCAAGGACACTCCATAACTCTAATTTTGGTCACTTTGAAGTTATTTTTTTGTGAATATTCACTTCAATTGCACCCTTCTAGCCCATCCAATCTCAGTGTTGAACTGAGGCTCTGATATTATACTGTAACAATCCCTCGACCAACCTGAGGCTGGGATACTCCACTCCAGAGCAACCACTCATGCTCTGACACCAGTCGGTAACATTCCTAACCATCAGGCCAGGCCATGCTAGTCTAGGGAACACGTTCGTTCCCATACTAGGAAACATACAATAGCATACCCAAGAGTCAACTGAGCAATGCCACTTAAATTTACTCTTTAGACTGCATGCAACTAAAACATATACATACAACATGCTCGTGGAAGCTTTACATATAAACATAAACAAAAAATTACTTTCCGTAACATACAACTTTTATATTAAAATAACAATAATTACTGATATGCACCATTTACAGGAAATTACCCATAAGCACACAAGAAATCATAGTCACATATATGATAAAATCGTAACATAGGCATGTAAATAACAAAACAACATATCAATACATCATACAATTGATACTTATCTTAGAACTATTGTCACCAACTGCTTACATACCGTCCATGAACCTCCCAGCCATAGACTACACTGTTCATCACTCTTAACAATGAGTCACCCCTGAGTTGGGACTGAACTCCACCCAGGGTAAAGGGATTCATATATAGGCTAAGGCTCATGGACAATAAGAAAGACTCCATCTCAGGTGCTCACTCAACTAACAACCTAAAACCTCTCATTCCCCACATGCCTGTCCCACCCAAGGAAGTGTGCCCCTTCTCTGCTCAACAGTCCCTCGGCTACCCCACTTCCCTTCCAAGGCTTCAACAACAGGTCAGGTTGGAAGTCTTAGAGTGTTGTAGATGCAATTTAGCACCTATGGAAATAAATCCCCAGCAATTGTCTCCCTCAGAGAACTGCTCACAGGCCTGACAACCCACTTCTTCAATCCCACTCCAAGCTAACCAGGTATACCAACCAAAAAGGGTGGGAAAATAGGCTTCAGAAAGGTGAAATGGTTGTCTCAAGGATAATGAAATGTATGAGTGAAATGGTCATGGAGTCATTGAATGGATAACTGAGTGTGTTTCAGAATCACTGTGAAATCTTTGTGAAAAGTGATGGTCATCCTGATGGTCCTCTCTCCGTTCGTAAGGTATCTGTGAGAAAAATCCCCCCCTGAGCTATGTTTCCCCATGATATGAATGCATTTCCCCAACTTGACACTTGTCATATCGGAAGTTACTTTTGTCCACTTGTCCACAACTTTAGAACTTAGGATAAACTAATTATCCATACTTTATGTTTTAGGAAATATTAATATAATATTCCCTTGAATTTTTTCCCTCCCTTTCCCTAATTGGTGAAGTTCAGCCCCCAAATCTATTTTATCATGGTTGTTCTATGCACAATGATGCATTTTATATTAATCATGAGCCATGTACAAAGTAGGCGCATTGGCCCTTGACATCTAGGCGTTCTGGCCTAATACCAAAACATAAGCATTACGGCTTATAATACTGGCTCACCAGCCTATAATGCATATCATATACATAAAGGTTTGTTGACCTTAGTATTGCGCACACTTTAGTTACTACACGCGGTATCCATTGTCCTGAAGGTTGTGTGCACCTTAGTTACTGGACGCGGTATCCGCTGTCCTCAAGGTTGCACACCCTTTAGTTATTGTGCTCGGTATCTTACAAAGTACATATTACATCATTTTACTGTGCAATTCATGCATGCACTATTCCACATGATGTGCATTATCAAATGAGGTCAAAACAACTCACCGAATTAAGTATATTCATATTACATTTACAATTGGGTTTGGTCGAGGGATATTGCAAGTCTCGTTTCTTCTCAATTCATGAAGAACATAGATGTATCAATCTGCACCGTATAACACTTCCATGTTATCCTTTAGCCGATACATAATTCAATTCTGCATAGGTGCTTCTTTCAAACTACCCTCCCAGGTGACCATGACTAGAAACCATGACTAAATCCTTCCTTAGCACTTTTTTGTCTCGAAAACAAATAATTCAGCCATCAACCCTTTTTCCCTCATATCTTAACTGCACGTGACCATGGTCATGACCCTGGGCTTAGATGAAAAATTTCTTATCCATGGCTTTGGGACTTCAGAACTTTAGAACCTTTAATTAGGACCTGATCAATGGTCCTCTTCCTCATTCACGATCAACGATCGATATCCACTTCAGGACTCCACTCTTTGGGAGTCTCAACTTCCCCCATTTGCTTTCTTCCGTAATGATTCCACCCAGAGTTCACGATATGCTGATGCATGTCCTCCTGCAGATAAATGACTATTAATCACTTCATCTCTTTGGGCTTTAGATCTTTGGGCTTCAGGAGTTTCAAACTCTCCACCTACTATCACATCTTTTTCCTCTGGAGTTCCCATTCTCTGGAATGCACGATTTGTCTCCACGTGATGAAATACTAGAAGCAGACACATGGTCTAATTAGGTAGGTGACACGTGTCACGTTTTAACTAACATTTCAATCTTCTATGTGCTAAAAAATTATTAACACATGGCACACATCCCATGTGTCCACGTCATCCCAGGTGACGTCCACAAGCTGCGTCATTTGGAATTCTAGGGTACACATCACCTCTAGGTGATGTCATCATGCCCCATCACTTCGACTCTTCAGGCTTCGGGACTTCGGGCTTCAAGATTTTCCACACTAGCACACTTCTAATTCTCTCGAACTCCAAATTCATGAACTGTCCAATTTGTCGACATGTGTCTCCCTTATCAGACAATTCATATCAACCCTGGACTTCAAGATTTCGGGAGATATTGCTGCACTGGACTTCGAGATTTTAGAAGATATTGATGCAAATATCAACGGTTCTTCTTTATTTGAGATTAGTGGTCCTCAATTACTTTGGGACTTCGGGTAATTCTTTCCCTAGTGATTCTCTCTACAAAACCTTATAGAGTACTAAGTCTCTAAAGTGAGATATCTAAGGCCACGTGTCCTTGTTGATTGGTTGTCCAGACGAACTCTAGGCTTCGAGCCTTCAGGATTTATGGATTTTCAGATCTGTATTTCTTTCGAAGTGGTTATCCATCGGAGTGTAGGATCTCCTGCCACATGTCCACTTCTATCAATGGTCTGGATCTACTTGACTCTTCATAGTTTTGATGTTTGGGCACTAACATGTCACATCACTTAATCCCTTTCAATTTGTGGGAGCATGCAACGACAATTTGGAGTAACCTTCCTTTCGCCCTGCAATTCTCCTGACGCTACCACGTAACCCCTCAGTGAAAACGTGGTTTGGATTGCAGGACCACCTTGGGAAATTAACTCCCATGAAACTTAGGCCCCGGCAATGCCTCCTAGCTGTCGATCTCTCTCTCCAATGGGATCTGATGGTTGTGACTTAACATTTTCTTCACCCTCATCGGATGACCCTCGTTCACCTTCCCTCTGATCCAATGATCCCATATCTCTCTTGATCCCACAGTGGAAATCGCTCTCAAATTCAAAGAGGACTCTCACGATCCTTTGAACCCTTACCAAGGATCTCCAACATTCTAACTCTTGCATAGATTATGCATTGCCATTCCTCCTGATATTTTCAAATTCACGGTCAGAATTCATTCTCAACCATGAGACTCTGACCAATAGACCCAACCCATATCGACCTGGTGTTTCAATGAAAAGCTCTAATACCAATCTGTAGCATACCCAGCCACCCACAGTCCAGGGTACGCCACCTTCAATCCCACCCTTGGACTTCTTTCTCTTACCGATATCCTTTTAAATTAGTAAGGATGCATAAAAGAAAAAATATTTAATGACATGCACAACAATAACCATCAAGCATGCATATTCTAAAGATGTAATTAAACGATAAATAAATACACAATGAAATACATTCATATACAGGTAGATAATACTATAACAAAGAATACTTATATTTATAAAATAAGACACTGACTGGCTGCATACCAAGGATGTTCCACCCAACCATAGAAATTATTGTTCTAAAATATCAACAACAGTGTAACCCCGGAGCTAGGGCTATGAATCCACAAGGATGGTTCCAGAGTGTTCCTTAGATTCATAAACCAGTCAACATTCAAGATATCACAGGATTTCCTAGCACTCAAATAAATCCAAGTACCCAGCTCTCTTCTACCCATCTTGCACCACCCAAGAGAATGGACCTCCAACCTTCTCTGCCACACAGTCCCTCAGGAAATCCTTCTCCTTATTTTGGGATCCAACGCAACTGGTCCAGAATATCAATGCTGGAAATCTCAGGACTCACAGCTGTGAACAACGTTGGACACATGCCAATGCATATAGGACATGTAGGCCTCAAGTCATGGCTAGATTACACCAATGACCACTACCACCAACAATGTCGTGGATAATATTCATCATTTCGTTTCCCTTTCCCAAATCAATACACGGGTGAGGATGGATCAATGAGTGGATAGGTAAGGATGGAATGAATGAAAAACTAAGCAAGTGAATGAACACATGAATCAATGATCAAGTGGAGTAATTAATAAGAGAATGAATGAGCGAACACGCAATGAATGAACAGGCCATCAACCGAAGCCCCCCCATCAGACAAGACGTGCATTTAAGTAATTAGTGGGGAATCAAGAACCTCTTGGCCTTCCCTACGAATCCCACGCAAATGGTCCACCCCCTTTGACCAAAGGTTAATTAAAATAGGAAATAAACATTTATCCACTCAAGCCCCCTCTCTTATGTAATCATATCCCCCTATAACTCTAGTCCTTGTCTGTCTCTTAGCCAACGATGTATGTATTATTAATAATGATCAAAACATTACATTTCCTAGGAACAATGGCCTTTTTAATAATTGTTTGGGCACTCTGAATTCTCGGCATTGTAACAATACATTATTTAAAATGCTGGCTTGAAACCTGAGGTGTTACAGGTGTAGTTACCTGCTGGAGGAACTAATCTTGGTTTGCGAGGAAGCCTAGGAGAAGGGAGGAACCTTCACATATATATACCTATTGATGGCGTTCACAATACTAAAGTGGAATCCACCTGCTGGAATACCATTGGCGCTAGTAGACAAGGGGCACCTTGTGAATACGTTTGAGGCCTGGCATTCTAGGATGGACTCAGAGAACACCACCTTCAACAACATGACATTTTCCAGGTGGTAAAACAAGATTATCTATGCAATGTAGAGGTTTTTCATTCCACAAGAGCTCCTCAACTGCAACAAGAGGAGTTAAACACAACCCACACAAGTTAGGGATGCACTACATTTTTCCTATTGAGTTGTTGAAGAAAAAAGGAAAATAATCAAGGTTAGGATCAAGCTCTGGACCAGAGGCACATAAGAAGGAATCTATGACACATACAAAATTAGATGAGGAGGAAGGGACACAACCATTGGAATGCAAGAAAAGAACGTTGTTGATCTTCCCGCAACTGCCATATCAAGCCATGTTGAGAGGTAAGGATGTCAACGAGATCCTGAGCATTACATTCATTATTGAACCAGTGGAAAATAAGTTTAGAACATGGGTCTCGCTGAGAAAAAGTCTGAACCCCCAACCCCTTTCATCCGCCATCCCATAAACTCGCTCAACGGTCCGAGCAACCCTAGTAAACCATATTTTGGACGAACCTGAGCCTGAGACCCTTCCATCCACCATCATCACTGAGCACCCTCCATCACCACCACAACCCTAATCACCACCCCCAAAAACCACCAGTCCACCTGAAGCCACTGATCCAGAGCTGATGCAACACGATCCCCTAGAACAACAAGAGAGAGAACTCCCATAAATAAGCCAATAGTTTCCTAAGAAGAGACCATAAGTCTCTGGTCCAAATCCAGAAGTACCGGAGGAGAGATTGCACCTCACTGGTCTGAACCTTGACACCCAAGACCAATAGATTGTGCCTTTTTTGTTGAAAAAGGACACTCAAACGACGGAGGAGATGGAAAATCAAAGCTCCTATCAGATTTCCTCAACAACAAAGGTTGAGGGTTCCAAGAGAAGCACAACTCCAAAAGTAGATGCAAGTAAAGAGAAGGAGATACCAGAGGTTCAGAAGGAACCCGAGTCAACTTCGTAGCAGAGTGTGACATCCATGCAAGAAAATATGGAGTTGGTTCTCCATAACCCTTAGCAGTGTACAGAGTTGTTGTAGCTCTGCCTAGCCACAACAGAGGTTCTTACACTACTACCATCAACGTTAAGGTTGAGGCTTGTGCTAGGACCATCCATAGGGGAGGAGTAGGTAGAGACTCCCTCAAAACACTCAATGACCAGTGGAATTTCACTGCAGACTCAAGCACCCAGGGATGCAACATCATCTTCCACTGACCTTGCATAGTGGCCATAAACACTCTTGTTTGGAATGGTTAGAGCATCAATTGATCAACTGGAGGAGAGGCTCTAATAGGAAGAGAGGTCTACAAAGTTCACAAGGGAGGAATTTCTCCTTGCGCAAACATGTAGAAAACAAGAAGAACATGCAAAGATCCAAGTTGAGCACAGACTAGAAAGATTCCAAGAAAGGCTTGTTGAAGCCTGGCCGAAGATTCGAAAGGTCACACCCGAACTTCCCAAAGCCAATGATGCAGGAGATCCAGAGCATCAGATTGAACTTCTCCAAGGAGCATGGTCACAATTGGCCATTTGCATTGAGCATCTAGAAGTGTAGTTTCAGAAAACTCAGCAAGAAGTAGAGAAATGACCTTGGAAGTTGGAGGAGCGGTTGGATAAAATAGTGCTAGAAGGAAACAATCCCTGAGAAACACTACATATGTGCACAAGTGAGTGCACAAAGATTTTCAGGGAAGTCATCGATTGGATGGGCATCGTTGCTAGAAAAAACCAGAACTTGGAGGATGTGTGCACCAGAATCCAGGTGCTAAATGAAGTAGTTGTGGCCATGATGTATTTTTTGGAGAAACAACAAAAGTTTGACGAAATCCAAAAAGTGGACAATGAGTTGAATGCCCTATTTGAGGCACAATCTGTAAGTAAGAAGGCATTGCGTGACTTATGACCTATCATTCAGACAATTTATATGAAATTTCATCAAGTCAATGCAACAATGGATTATGAATGGAACTTGTTGGTTGCATCCAATCCCAAGGGATGCATTGCAGAGGTGACCCAACAGTTCTTCTCCGAGGCCTCAGTCCTTTCCAGGAAATGGCAGGATAAAGTTGGGAGGTTTCAAGAAGTGAGGAAGTGGGCCTTGGAGTTGGTACTAGAGTTGAGCCCTTCGTTTGAAGAGGCAAAAGAAGAGAAAGCACAATAAGAAGATAAAAATAAAGAGGAAAAGGAGGGCAAGGGAAAACAACAGTTTCTCCTGGAAGATGTGAAACAATCGAGTATTTGACTCGAGGGCGAGTCAAGGTTTATGGTTGGAGCTTGTTGGGCCCTTCATTTTTGGATAAGGAGTTGTGCAAGAAGGATGACAGTCCCAGTTTTGGCATAGTACAAGTTGCACAAGATATAGAATAAGTTGGAAAATAGAGCAAGAAGAAGCAACAAAAATCAGTTGTGAAAAGGACAGTTCAATGCCAACAAAGCTAAAGCGGTTGTAACATAGCAAGAAAACATGCAAACGAAATCTAGAAGACATGACTTAGATTATATATAGGGATGAATATAATTGTAAAAGAGTTGGTTGGGTGGGTTTTGTTAGTATCAAAAGTGTAAGGTTTGGTCATAGTTGTTGTCTACTACTAAGAAGCCAGATTTAGAGTCTTGTAATGTAATATGTACACCATTTTTGGAATTAGAGCTCTGCAACATGGGTATAGAGCTAGGAGTCTATAACAAAGTGTTATTGTGTATTTGTGAGATTGTAATTGAGAAATATCTGAAGATAATATATGAAGGATTCAAAATTTCAAAATATATTGTGTCTTTCTGTGTTTATCCTTATGCATTGTATCTTTACAATACTTCTTTATGGTTCATAAGTTCCACATGATGTTTCCATGTTTGAATGTTTTTCCGCAACATAAGTAGTTTCAGTTCTTGCGCATATTAGTTCAGATCTATTCTGTAGCTATATGTATTGCACAATATCAAGATGAATCTTGAAGGTTCTGTTAACCCACCTAAGTATTCTCCTTGCCCTTCCCTATCCATTTGTCTCAACAGTGTTTCGGGTGAAAATTATTCTCTTCGGAGGAGAAAATGCCAGTGCTCTGGACTACTCAGTACCTTTTGTTTGTAACCTAAGAAGGACCCTGGTCTAATCAAACTTGCGTCAAAAAATAAAAATATTTATACAAGAGGGGATCGTCAATAGTTCCCTCTAAGCTACGCTAGTGGTGTATAATCACCATTCAAAATTCCTGATTAATGAGGTAGATTACAATGAGTGGAAATATGATCTAAATCAGATGTAGATCCCTCCTACCTTCAACCATTTAAGGTGACCTTAGATACATCTTGTGAGAAAGCACAAATTATCTCTTCCATCCTGACAACATTAATTTCCTTAATTACATTTAACGTTCGAAGGAAAAATGAGAGGACGACGCCTCTCCCTTCCTTGTGTTATCACCATAACAATTTTTAGATTAGGATCCAAATTTTGGAAATTTAGTGAAATGTTATATCTTTGTGGAAGCATGGTAATTTGGGAGACCGGGCTATATCCAGTGACATATAGACAAATATAGCGGAGGCACAAAAGGTATAACTCAGCGGACCATCGATCTTGAAGAAGCTTGGATCAACGACTAAGGAACATATCGAGGAATGAAGCAACGCATAAGATAATTATTCGAATACGGACCGGGGAAACCATTATGGTTTCATTCTTGGATGAGTGGCGCACTCAGAGGTACATCAGGGCAAAAATAGGTCAACCTAAAACCATTTTTTCAAACCCCCGATATCAAAAGTTGATGAAGCTCGACGGACCATAGATCACCTTCTTATTTGCATTAATTTTTTCCCAATGCATATTGTCCTTGTGTTATTTTTCCACTTAGATTTTCAAGTTGTTTAACCATCTCCGTCAAGATCCCATCACCTAAATCCTTCACCCAATAGATCATCCAAAATAGTCATGTATTCCACGAGTCAAAAGTTGGAAAATATCCCAAGCCTATACTTAGCCTTAATGCTTATCTAAATCCCTTAGTTCCATCACTTCATCCATTTTTACCCTTATTTTCGTATTCCCGTTGAAAATGATAAATATTCCTTTTATTAAGAACCCTTATCCTATCCACAAAGTCATGAGTTAAGCCTCATATGCCCAAAGCCCTTCGAAAATAGAAAAAGGGGTTTTTTATTTTTATTTTTAAATAAAAAGAGGGCAGTACCTTTTATATTACCATATCAAAATAGCCAAAATACAAAAACTGTGTATGATGCCAGTTGTCCTGCCTATGCAGGAAACCAGGACAGCTGGGCATCCATGTCCATTTGTCCACATAGTAAACAGAGTGTTCAGACTATATAGAGCTAACAGTTGCATGCTTAAAACTTAAACTACTAGCTATCGGAGATACAACCTGACATCTATCTATCCTAAAACAGGAAATGAAACAGCAACACCAAGACATTGAGGGACCTCTGTGTCGAGCCGTCTACTCTAAATTTCGAAGTGTCTCCACCTCGCCGGGAAGGAGTATGGTCTGGCACAAGTTGGGCATTGTTTCTTTGCAGAAGCTCTGGAGTGGGTAGCAAAGAACATGTCGAGCCTCTGGTCCATGCGCCCCAAATGGAAGTCCAGATCCTCCAGCTTTGCTCGCATCTCAAACACAAGGTCGAGGTAAACCCGGTCGACTGCAGGTTGCTGATCTCGGCTGTTGGTTTCCTCGCTGGCAGTGGTCCCTGCTGTCGCTTCCCTGTTTTCCTGGTGCTCTTGACCTGTGGTCTCCCCTTCGATGGTAGGCTCAGGGGGAGCTTCCTCTTGAATGTGACAGGGGGGGAATACCTCTGTTATGCTGCCCGCGGCAGGGATGGACGTTTGACAAGCTGGTTGCCGTGTGCTGTGAGAGTTAAAACTCGTACTCGGGTGCCAATTCTCTGATGGAAAGAAAACATTTGCTAGCGGACTGGGCAGGCCTCCTTTGGGGATGACCTCCTCTAGGCACGCCATGGGAGGCGTGTGAGGTCTCGAGCTGTGCCTTGAACTGTGCCTTCGTCGTCGTGCCACAATTTCCAGTGTTGCCTCGAACTGTTCTTTCCATTTGCGCCTCGAAGCTGCAGCATAGCACGCTGCTCCACAACGCGGTCTCCCCCGAATGCGCGGCATGACGGAGATGTATTGAGGAGTCTCGATGGCCCTGGTGTGTATCGATCTGTTTCTAAGAGGAAGCGGGGGTGTCGAGCTCTGTCCCTGTGACAGGGAGACGGGAGAAAAGTCTCCACAGCGCCGGAAGCTCCCCGAAAATAATGCGTCTCCAAAGCAAATGAACATGAAAACCATATCAACCACCATATCAATTACCGTGATGGACTCCATTGATGACTGCTCGTAAATGCCCTGGTAAGGAGTACCCTTCGCTCGCGCAAGGGGCCTCATCCCTTCAATAGCTCTGCGTGAACTCATGCGTGGTTAATGGTTGTGGTGTAATGGCCAGTTGATGCATTAAGTTCGTGTCCTGGTGCATGCCCGCGTGGCCTTATCGCTCCACGTGCCACCCCATCCAGGGAAGAAAGGGGTTTTTTATTATTAATATAAATATTTTTATATTTATATTAATATTTAATCCAATATTTAATTTATGAAATCACGTCAAATCATGGGCACGAATCTCAATTTATAATGTGGAAATTTCAAAGGTTGGATGGAGGGAGCACATGCATATCAGAGATTGAAGTAGTGAGGAGGTTAATTTTGTGAAGGCGGGCTGGAGAATACTACCGTGGTTTCTTTCATGGACACATTTTTTTACGTGGAGCACATCGGAGGTAAAAGAAGTTTGGATTAAACCACTCCAGCCCATGCCTGATATAATAAATTCACCATTTATTATATGTTTTATGTGCGGAATTTTTCCAAGAGTGCATTTCAATAAAGATTATGGAATTTCCAATAAAAGAAATTCTTCTTTAGGGTGAAATTGTTTTACAGAGGTAAATTTCACATTTACAAATTAAAGAAATTAACATTTATTTCCATGGAAAGGAATTAAATGGGAAGGTGCATGTGAAAGGAACACTTGGATAATTCTTTATCCAAAGGTTTTACATAAGTAAAAGAAGAAGATAAAAGGTATTTTACCAAAGATGGTAAATTGGAAAAAACACATAGTAAATGTTTTTCCACGGTGAAACGGTAAATTGAAAAAACATTACACAATAAAGGTTTTTCATAGGGAAATGGTAGCAGTAAATGTGTTTTACAATGAAACAGTGAATTGGGAAAACAAGACATGGTTTTAAAAACCACGGGCATGAATTAAATTATGGAAATTTAATTCTACAGGATAGAAAAATATTTGGGAATTATTTTTATTTTAAATATATTATTCCCAAATATTTAATAAGAATATGGATAAATGGAATTAAATTTGAAAGAGTATAAGTGACATTTCAAAGAGAACGTGGAAGAGGAAGGAGTTGGAGGGTCAGAGGAATCTACAGGGATCATGAAACGTTTTTTATGAAAACTATCATTTGTAATCATTGTAGAAGCTGAAACGTTTCATTTCAGTTATTGTAACGTGTTGCACACTGAAGGAACTCGAATTGTATAAGTATTAGAAGTTTCGAGTGTATTAAGGATGGGCAGAAGTGTAAAAGAACCTTTTGGTCGTATCAAACTTTATTTGTAAATTTTCTGAATCTGAATCGAATACAAATGCAGAAGATTTTGAAGTCTCTATGAAAAGATTCTAACGGGTGGTGATACGAGCTTTGTTTCCTTTCATCATATGTAGTTCCTGTAGCCTTTCATTTCATTTAAATTTTCTTCTATTTAAATTGGATATTTTAAAGGCCCAGAAGTCATCCTGCAACGCTCTTGGTCTAAGCAATTTAAACTATGTGATTGTCTTCTTAACTTATTTAGAATTCATTTCAGCAATGCTCTGATGCAATTATTTGTCTTCTTTATCTTCCTACACATCTTTTTATTTCAAGAATAACTCAGATTCATCGCCTTATTTAGCCTTTGTCCTATGAAGAGTTCTATCACTCTACACATTGTCTTCATTCACTTTTAGAATTTTGACTCCATAGCCCATAATGTTCCCCTCTTCTTTGCCAACAACTCTATTAAAAATATCCCAAACAAATCAAATCTAGCTGTTGATTTCCATAGATGTATCAAGTGACACGAGAGATCCCTCTCTGAGTTGAGTAGGCTAGTTCCTTAGCTCTAAAGTTGGTTGAAACAATTACCTCTGTCATCTGTCTATTCATCCAGATAAAATTTACAGAGTGCTAACATTTTGGCGTCGTTTCCAGGGACAAAATTGAAAATTTTTCCCTGGGAAGAATGACATGGTTGAGTTCTAAGGTCTGAGAGAAGAAGACACTTAGGCACATATTGGCTGTATTCCTTCTTTGATGACTCCACACATCAAAAATCAGTTTGAAGGAAATTCCACTGGTAGAAGAATCCAAAAAATTGAATTTTTATTGGCGACTCTGCTCTCAATGAAAAATCCATCTTGCAAAACATCATTGGCGACTCCACTATCCGAACACGAGTTCAATATATGCAAGGTATGCTGAAATGAATCAATTTCATTTGCCTAAATTCAAAGATGGGAAAGGAAATGATGTTGCCTTGCACTTGATTAGATTTCACATGCATATATGTAAGCTGGGGGTTGAATTTCATGAGGATTGTTTGATGAATTTTTTTATGGCTACTTTAGAGGGGAGAGCAAGATTATTGTATGAAGGTTTAAAACGAGGCAGCTTCTAATCTCTTAAATATTTCCATATAACATTCTTTAATCATTTTGGAGAATCTAATTCTTCATCCTTGGTGTTTGAAGATTGTTGTGAATTTTGTGAACATTTCATTAAGTATCTTGAAAATGTTTTTGGAAATGAAGAGTGTATGAATGATGAAATCATAGAAGCCCTTTATGAATATTCATCCTAAAAAAAAATAATAGCCCCTCCTTTGGTTGAAGGTGAAGCCGATCAAGAAATTGTTGTTGAAAGTCATTTTCCTTCCTCTGAACTTGATGAAGATATTCAACAAGATTTTCAGCAAGACAAAGTGTTTCAAGGTTGTCTTTCTCCCCCTATGAATGATATGGTTGTTCAAATTCTAAGTGGCCTAGACATGGATGAGGATTTGGAAACTGCATCTATGGAAACTTCCAGTAATGAACAAACAAATTACATAGAGCTTCAGGAAAGCAACAAAACAACATATGTCATTTTTCAATCAGAAATATAGAAAGATAATGAAGAGGTAGTACTTTTATTTGATTCATTTGAAAATCATCGTTTTGAAAGTGCATCCATGGGAACTCTAGACTATGAAATAGCGCATGATGTTAGATTTTCACATTTGCAAGAAGATTATGAGCAGGAATTTATTTCCATTCATTCATTTAAAAATCAAAATGACAGTCCTCAAACAAATTTCCAAAAGTTTAATGAAACCAAATTAGAATTGTTTGATGAACAAGAGGATATTCTTGATGCACATAATATGGCTTTCATATTTGAAGATGTTCAAGAATGTATGAATGTTTTTGTTGAGATGCATGGAGAAGTAGACAAACCTATTGCTTCCATTTCATTTGAAAATATTCTCAGAACTGAAGAAATAGAGAAAGAGAAACAAACACTTATGAAAGAAGCTTGTCTTTCTGTTTTTTCTCATCAAGAAGAAATGATTTTTCATGGTTTTCAAGATCCTATGGCCATATTATTACAATACTCAGTGAAGAAAGAGTTTGTTTCATTCATAAATTCAAGTTTTGGGTTCAAATTTTGTTTTCAGCTACCATTGTTTACATTTGTCTACTTGCTTAAGAAAGATGTGAGCGGAGAAAAATCAGGAAGCCAATTGCTTGATTGGTTGCATTGGCACTTTAGTATCACTTGATTGAGTATTCATTTCAATTGTTTTAGAGTATATAGGAGTGCACAAATAATATTATTGGTCAAGCATTTTTTAGTTTGGATTTCCAGTAGTGTGTGCAGTCAGATTTTAGTATTGTATTCAATATTCAGTATCCAATTGAGAGCAGTGTGCAGAGTTTGGTTTTCAGCAGACACTGGTGACTGGTCGGAGCAGGGTACATAGACATGTTTTGGGAGTAGACCAATGGATCAGGCACTGGGTCTATGAGTTCTTTTCTACCTCATAGGGAGGATAACATCCCCAGTTGGAGCCAATGTTATCACCATAACAATTTTCAGATCAGGATCCAAATTTCGAAAAATTAGTGAAATGTTATATCACTGTGGAAGCATGATAGTTTGGGGGACCGGGCTATATCCAACGAAATATAGACAAATATAGTAGAGGTGAAAAAGGTATAACTCGGTGGACCATCGATCTTGAAGAAGCCTGGATCGATGACTAAGGAACATATCGGGGAATGAAGCAACGCCAAAGATAATTATTTAAATACGGGTCGGGGAAACCATTATGGTTTCGTTCTTGGATGTGTGGCGCCCTCAGAGGCACATCAGGGCGAAAAATGGTCTACCAAAAATCGTGTTTTCCAACCCCCGATATCAAAAGTTAATGAATCTCGGCAGACCATATATCCCCTACTTATTTGCATTAATTTTTTCCCAATGCATCTTGTCCTTGTGTTATTTTTCCACTCAGAATTTCAAATTGTTTAACCAGCTCTGTCAAGCTCCCATCACCTAAATCCTTCACCCAATAGATCATCCAAAATAGTCATGTACTCCACGAGTCAAACGTTGGCAAATATCCCAAGCCTATACCTAGCCTTAATGCTTATCTAAATCCCTTAGTTCCATCACTTCATTCATTTTTACCCTTATTTTTGTATTCCCGTTGAAAATGAAAAATATTCCTTTTATTAAGAACCCTTATCCTATCCACAAAGTCATGAGTTAAGCCTCATATGCCCAAAGCCCTTCGAAAATAGAAAAAGGGGTTTTTTATTATTAATATAAATATTTTTATATTAATATTAATATTTAATCCAATATTTAATTTATGAAATCACATCAAATCATGGGCACGAATCTCAATTTATAATGTGGAAAAGTCAAAGATAGGATGGAGGGTGCACATGCATATCGAAGATTGAAGTAGTGAGGAGGTTAATTTTGTGAAGGCGGGTTGGGGAATACTACCGTGGTTTCTTTCATGGACACATGTTTTTACGTGGATCACATCGGAGGTAAAAGAAGTTTGGATTAAACCACTCCAGCCCATGGCCTATATAATAAATGCACCATTTATTATATGTTTTATGTGAGGCATTTTTCCAAGAGTGCATTTCAATAAAGATTATGGAATTTCCAATAAGAGAAATTCTTCTTCAAGGTGAAATTGTTTTACAGAGGTAAATTTCACATTTACAAATTAAAGAAATTAATGTTTATTTCCATGGAAAGGAATTAAATGGGAAGCTGCACGTGAAAGGAACACTTGGATAATTCTTTATCTAGAGGTTTTGTTGGCATGTTTTATAGGTAGCGTATTCTTTTCATTGATGGCAAGTACAACAATGACGATGGCTTAAATACAGGAAGTGTAAGTTTTAAACCTGCGAAGTAAAGCAATGCATATAGATTCTTAAGCAATACAGAAATTAATCAATGGCTCATACACAGAGTACACATAGATTTTTACCGGAAACCCTCAACTGCGAAAACCTTTCTTATTTTCATTATATCGAATTTCACCATTCTCCATACAATATATACAATGTTTTTAGGTATTCCGTAGATACCAAAACCCTAATCCCTTAATCCGGGATTAATTTACAAATCAGCTAAAAATAGAAAAATCC
>ML800451.1:192475-224656 GCA_009831015.1 Picea engelmannii | reverse complement strand
AATCACTTGATGGCTGGGAAAAGGACACAAGTTAATCATAACAATCATTTTGACTCTTTAATCAACGAACCAGAATGCTACATCTGTCATAACTATGGACATAAAGTTGTTGATTGTCGCTTAAAGAACTATAAATCAGATTTGAATTCCTCTGTTGAAAATGTCAAGGTGTGGAAGAAGAAAGAAAGTGATAAGTGTGGATTAGTGTTGTTGGTTTAAAGACAAAAGAACCCCTGGAATATAGATAGTAGATGTTCCAAGCACATGACTGGAGAAAAGGATAGGGTACCGATTCTAAGAAAAATCAAAACAGGAAATGTGATCCTTGAAAATGATGAACCAGGTAAAAAAAAGGTGAAAGGGATGGTGAGTTCAAGTAATGGAAAAGGAGATTCTCAGGATGATCTTCCTATATATGGGATGAAACATAATTTTCTCAATGTAAGTCAAATGTGTGACAGAGGATGTAAAGAGGTGGTTCTTTCTAAAGACTGTAAGATAAAGTCTATAAACTCAAGACAAGTGGTGGCTAAAAGCATAAGTAGAAACAATAATGTTGATGTTGAATCCTCCCTTGCAAGTAAAGAAGAAGATTCAGATACAATAAAAGAATGTTCAGTTAGCATTTATCCCATGGACGAAGTAGGAGAAGAATCATGTCATAAGCTGGAAGAAAAAGTTTTGAAGGTTGAGAAGTCAAACACCCAAATCAAGTTCTTGAACAGTTCCATGACCCTAGATAAAATCTTGGATATTCAGAGATCACCAAATGAAAAATCTGGTATTGGACTTAACAAGGTAGAAATCAATGCTCCTAAAAAACCTGATACAGGTCCTCCATTTGTAAAAAGGAAAAGAAGATGTGAGAATGTTTGTAGTGTTTTTCTCTTGTGATGTATATGGTCATAAAAGCCTTGGGTTGTAAGAATCATGGAAGAAAAATGAATTTGCAGTAATAGAAATTGATGAGAATCAATGGGCAGATCCAAGGGTTGTTTGAAAAGTACGATCTATAATTACGTAGTGTTTCATTAGGACAACATCATCCTCAACAAAAACATTTTTTTTTACAAAATGATATACATGACATCCTGTAGAGATAACAAGAGGAAAGACCTTGTCAGGGAAAGATAACCTTTTAGGAACAAAGGGGGAAAACAATCAAAATCAAAGAGAGAACAGTGATAGGGGGATTCATCTAGTTATGACAAGAAAAGGTTGATGAAGGAGTCCCAGTAAAAGAGGTGAGAAATTTTGAGTATTCTACAGAGGATACAACGGAAGATGAAGATGAACAAGTCGAAGAATCAGAAGGAGAACACTCTGGTTTAGATACAAATATTGTGCAGACCTCAAATAAGAGAGTCCATCCTATCAGGGGGAGTTTGTGTTGGTTTAAGATCTGATACCTCCTAAAAATTCTGCAACAGCTCAGGGGGAGCATGCTTTCTTTGACATTGATGTCAAAGGGGGAGAAAAGAGTTTGGGTGCCTTTGTTGCCATCAATACCAAAGGGGGATATTGTTGGCATGTTTTACAGGCAGTGTATTCTTGTCATTGATGGAAAGTACAACAACGACGATGGCTTAAGTACAGGAAGAATGTGCCAGGTGGGCACCAGAAGAATTTTGGGAAGACGCAGCAGAGAAATCTCGATAAGATCAGAAGAGATAGTGTAGATTATGCGTGTTTGTAATTGATGGCAAAGATCATGACCATCAGTGTAGGGATAATTTCATGGCAATGGCAAGTTCAACAAGTGATCATTGGATCCCATTCAGAAGTGTAAACTCTAGGAGTCAAGAAAGAAACTCATGACAGAAAATAGTGAAATGTGAAACCACGACTTAATATCCATTTCAGAGTTTCTAATACCGAGAGTTGGAGGTGTCAAGGAAACTCATGACAAGAATGATAAAATAACGAAATTCGAAACCAAGACGTTTCGAAGTTTTGGATACCAGGAGTTGGAGGAGTTAGGGAAGCAACTCACCGTAGGAACTCGCGATATGTGAAATCACGAAAATATCTGGACCGTCGAACCATCAAGATTGTGGACCGTTGATCTGACTCCATTTCAGAGTTTCGGATACCAGGAGTTGGAGGAGTCAAGAGTCGAGACTCTTCATCACAGGAGTCCCGAAGTTGCGAAATGTGAAACACCGAAATCCCAAAACAGGCACATCAACAAAGACTCCATTTCAGAGTTTCGCAGAATCAGGAAATCAAAGATCAAAGGAACTTTAACCTTTGAAGTAGTGAACCTTGAAATCTCGAAACAGACACATCAACAAACCGCGTCAGCAAACCACGTCAGCTAAGGACACGTGGTACAATCAGGCAATGACAAGTGTTAAGATGATTCAACATTTCAGGCACATGTAAGTCACGAAGCAAAGTGACACATGGCAGCTATTCAGCACATGTCAATCCACGTGTGACGTCAGCAGGTTTACGTCACATCGAAACTTTCTATTTTGGGGTTTTACATAGCAAGAAGAAACTCCACCATCATGAAGTCTTGAACTCCAAAATGCCGAAAGGGACTATTGTGAGTCTCGAAAACCCGAAAGGCAAAACTCTGAAATCCCATCAACCATCCATCTCAGTGGGTTATGTGAACCGTCCGAACTCTTCAGAGATTTTGTGATCATGAATTTTATAATGTTGGAGTCACGATGACTCAAAGGGAAAAACATCGAAATCTCGTCAACCATTCGATTAAGAAAAGAAGGGATCAGATTATGAATTCTTGTGGACCATTGATCTAGCTCCATTTTTGGGATTGCAACATGGAGTGTCAAGACACTTATTCACAGGAATGTCGAAATGCCGAAATGCCAAAATGCGAAATGGTGAAATCAACACGAGACCCTGTGCTTGTAATACAACAATGTTGGATACTTGGAAATATGATCGAAGGGCTACTGTTTCTCTTCACAATTAATCGATCAGGTATGATTCAGTTAAAAGAACTGAATCATGACTCCTGGACGGTTGGAAATTCAGTTGCTGATGCTTTTTCTTGTAGGTTCACAGTGTAACTGCTAGAAACGACAGATGGTTTCTGCCATAGGACTCGAAGAGACTTTAGGGTGATCGCCAGAGAAGATGAAGAGTCTAAAGGAATATTCCAGTGGCATGAAGACTGTTCATAGAGGCTATTGACAGATGTAAGACCGTGGGAGCCTGGAACTGCAACAGAAGGAATTTGCTTGACTGTGATAGAGAAGACGAAGAGTCTTGACTGTTGGAGAGGCTAAGGAATCTCGGCATAACACCCAGTGATGATGGATGCATGGATTTACACACTAGAGAAGCTGAAGAGTAGTAATGATGATCAGGCAGAGTACTTGACATGGGGAGAGCATGCAGAAGCATTGTGAAGAGAGGATGCATAATATGCAAAGAGAGAATAAAAATGAAGAATAGAGAAGATATTGGGGGCTGTTGAGAGTGATTTAGGTGTGTAGAAGGAGGCAGAGTGCAACAACTGAAATGCACAGAAGAGGAATAGTGCATAGAAGGGACATGGCGCACAAAGCATAAAAGGTAGAAGAACATAAAGCGTAAGAAAGATGGTGCATGAAGACACTGATGCATGTAGAGCAGAGAAGTGTAGAAAAACAGTGATGAGACCGGTAAGCCATTGATATATATTGTATCACTTTGATAAATTTATATATAGAAAAATTTATATTTCAGGGTGGTAGGGAGGTGCTAGGGAGGATTGTTGTCCTCAGAGGTTCAAGTGGGTGCTTGAACACAGGGATTTGTAGCTTCCATCTGGTTGCAGCCAGAGAAACTAGGGTGGCAAGGTGGTGCAAGGGAGAATTGTTGTTCTTTGTTTTACAGGTTGGTGCTTATTTGACTGGAAGTTGGTGCTTCCATCCAGTTGGTGCTGGAACACTTAGGGAGTTGTTGCTTCCTTCTAGTGGGTGCTAGAGAAACCAAGGAGTTGGTTCTTCCTTCTAGTGGGTGCTAGATAAACCAGGGAGTTGGTGCTTCCTTCTAGTGGGTGCTAGAGAAACTAGGGAGTTGGTGCTTCCTTCTAGTAGGTGCTAGAGAAAAAAGAGAGTTGGTGCTCTCAGCAAGTTGCAGCTTGCAAAACAGAGGTTGTAGCCTCACAATGAGTTGGATATCATATGTATGATAATGTATAGAATGTAAATATTACTTATCATACCAAGAATAATAGGTTTTTACCCTTTATGGGTTTCCTCAGGAAATATTTGTTTCTATATATTTCATATGTGTGACTGATGTCGAATGTTCTATTGCTTACCTCCCTGCATTATTGTGATTGTCATTAAGTGATCTGCAAAGCATTTAAAATCATCATAATTGTATAAGAACAGTAGAAATTGATTCACCCCCCCTTCTCAGTTGTCCAATAGGTTTTACAGAAGTAAAAGAAGAAGATAAAAGGTATTTTACCAAAGATGGTAAATTGGAAAAAACACACAGTAAATGTTTTTCCACAGTGAAACGGTAAATTGGAAAAACATTACACAGTAAATGTTTTTCATAGGGAAATGGTAACAGTAAATGTTTTTTACAATGAAATGGTGAATTGGGCAAACAAGGCATGGTTTTAAAAACCACGGGCATGAATTAAATTATGGAAATTTAATTCCATAGGATAGAAAAATATTTGGGAATTATTTTTATTTCAAATATATTATTCCCAAATATTTAATGAGAATATGGATAAATGGAATTAAATTTGAAAGAGTATAAGTGAAATTTCAAAGAGAATGTGGCAGAGGAAGGAGTTGGAGGGTCAGAGGAATCTGGAGGGATCATGAAACATTTTTTTATGAAAATTGTCATTTGTAATCATTGTAGAAGTTGAAACGTTTCATTTCATTTATTGTAACCTGTTGCACACTGAAGGAACTTGAATTGTATAAGTATTATAAGTTCTGAGTGTATTAAGGATGGGAATAAGCATAAGAGCACCTTTTGGCTGTATCAAACTTTATTTGTAAATTTTATGAATCTTAATTGAATACAAATGCAGAAGATTTTGAAGTCTCTATGAAAAGATTCTAACGGGTGGTGATATGAGCTTGCTTCCTTTCATCGTATGTATTTCCTGTATCCTGTCATTTCATTTAAATTTTGTTATATTTAAATTGGAGAGTTTAAAGACCCATAATTTGTCCTGCGACGCTCTTGGTCTAAGAAATTTAAACTATGTGATTGTCTTCTTAACGTATTCAGAATACATTTCAGCAATGCTCTAATGCAGTTATTTGTCTTCTTTATCATCCTACACATCTTTTTATTTCAAGAATAATTCAGATTCATCACCTTACTTAGCCTTTGTCCTCTGGAGAGTTCTAGTAGTCTACGCATTGTCTTCGTTCACTTTCATAATTTTGACTCCATAGCCCATAGTATTCCCCTCTTATTTGCCAACAACTCTATTAAAAATATCCCAAACAAATCAAATCTAGTCGTCGATTTCCATAGATGTATCAAGTGACACAAGAGAGCCCTCTATGAGTTTAGTAGGCTAGTACCTCAGCTCTAAAGTTGGTTGAAACAGTTACCTCTATCATTTGTTTATTTAGCCAGACATAATTTACAGAGTTCTAACAACTTGAATGCGAACCAACGTGCTAACCAGCTAGAGTGTGCTGAGGTGGAGCGATGCTACTATATCATACTCCACAACTACAAAAATTCATGAGCTCCTTCTCATGAGCTTCTCATCTCTGTTGAAATCCTCTTGGATCCAAAACTTTCTCCTGGAGTTGTCCTCCTACCCCTCTGCTTTGCTGCTACAGCTTATGCATCTTCCTTGTTGCTCATGAAGGTTCTCCTCTATCCATGTTATCCTTGCAAACATATTCCTATGACAAATTCACCATCAAACTTCTCATCTCTTATATCACCTCTTCCATATGCTCTACTGGCTAGTTCTCCTTACGCAGTATGCTTGGCTACAAATCCTTCTGTCGATCGATGAGTAGACCAAACTAGTCCCCCATGATACCTTCATCTCCCACGATGCTGACTGACCACTCTTCTATAGACTCCAATTCTGCAGACTCCTTACTGAACTATTTCTCAACTATCTCCTCTTACAGACTAACTCTTGTCATTTCTTTGGCTAGTTCCATTCCAGCTTCTTCGAGCTGCAACTCATGCTGGCATGTATTCCCTAGCATGGGTATCTCCTGGAAGCCACCTTTTTCTTCGAGATTGTCCAAACAATCCTCCAACATCTTCAACTCCATTTCCCACTGAGTGGGAAACTAAGCCAAGTGATCCTCTTCTGTTGGGGCAGAATTCAGTATCTGCTTGATCTAGATTTATTTTCGGCACGAAATGAGAGTGAAGATATAATAAAGAAACGAACAGAGATATCATGGATATCAAATAATATAACAGAAATGTATCATAGATGGAACCATAAACACAGAGATACAATAATACACAATTTTGTATTAATGAGAAAAAACGTATAAAGATTGTAAAATACAGAGTCAAAGACTCGCTAGAATGGTGGCAACTTATCTCTGAGAAGAGATGTGAGGGCTACTCCCATCCATGAGAATATGATTGCAATGAGGATATGAAGGAATTTTTACAATAAAGAGGAATTCCCAAAACCCTAGACATCCAAAAACCTAACCCTAGGAGATGAAGCACCAAAAGTCATGCGGGCCCTGTTTGGGTAACTTAGTACATCAACTTCCTAGGGTCGTAACTTTTTCATACAATCTCCGTTTTAGGCGTATGATATCCAATTGGAAAGTTATCATAGAGGAGATTCATTTTGGGGGATAAATCATGCATTCGGTTATCATTTCTAATATTTATACCAAAAAACCTTCATTTAGACCCTCAAAATGGCCCCAGAAGTTAAAAACTGCTAAAAATAGTAAATTGCCAAAATTGCCAGAAAATTGTTTTGAGCTAGTTGGAAAAGGTGGGTGGCCACCAATATACACCTGGATAAATCCTCTCTCCTTAGGAAGAAATGGTTTCCATTGCTTTGAGTGCCTTGGGGAGAGAAAAAAGCATTTGCTGAATCTGAATCTTGGTGAGATGCTTGCCTTGCTGGAGATGTCGCGTTGCTCGATTTGTGGAAGGTTATCATGAGAATGTGGATGGAAAGGTTGGACCTTTTTAACTAGTCTGGATACATGATATTATTTTGTGCATAAGGAATCTTTACACTTTTCTACAATCATTTCAACCTGCTTTTGTTGGATAGAAGGTGCTTGGGTTGAGGCTGTAGTGGTTGCAGTATCCTTTTGTTCACCTTTTGAATAGATTGTGAAGAAGCTAAATTTTGTTGTATGAGATACTACCTTGTGACACTTTTTAGGTGGAACAATAGTCAGAACTACCTCTGGTATTCTGTAGAGATAACCCCCTAGAGAAACAGTGACACTGTGGGGTCGAGACTCATAAACAACATGGCGCTTCCACATATATGGTTGGCCCAAGAGAAAATCATAGACATCCAGTGGGGAAACATTACATAATACCTCATCCTTGAAGGGTTGGATGTCGTATGATAATAGACGCTGCTGGCTGACATGAATATCTCATCTTTGGCGAAGCCACCTGATGTTGTATGGCTACGGGTGTGGTGTCGGCGACAATCACAACTGTTTGAAAACCTCTGCTACGATGATGTTATTATGGATTCCGCTATCAACAATAAAATGCAATAGGGTCCCCTTCACCCACATCTGTGAATGAAAAAGGTGCTCCCCCTCTTTAGGATCTGTTGGTTCTTCCAGTTGAATTGTTGCGGTCGCGATAATAGTAGTGGGGTATGCATCAATGATATATCTTTTACCGGTATTTTCATAATTAGATTCTGAATCAAGGTTTAGATCCTTGTCTTTGATCTCATACACCAATGACTATTTTGAGTGACATTCATCGGTGTTGTGCCAGGGGATTTTGTGGAAATCACACCATTTTCCAGTGTCCTTATTTGTCTTCCCATGACCCTTCTTTTCTTGTGGCTTGGACTGGTTTTTGAGAGACTGTTTGTTAGGGTCATCTTTTTCATACTTTGGTTGTTGTGTATTTGCAGACCTGAACTACCATTTGTTCTAGTGCTTAAATTTATGATCGATTTTAATAGCATATCGATAAGAAAAACCAAGTGATGAGATGTCCAAAAAATCCATTTCAGTTTGGATGTATCTGTGTAGAGCCCCACGGTATTTCATAACCAAATTTCGTTCAGAGTCTTTGATACCCATGTTGGGGCACAAGGTATAGAAGGTATTGGTGAACTCTGGAACTGCTTGGCCCCTCTCTTGCCGTAGTGTGGTACATCTCATGTACTGGTCCTCATGGTTGCCAACATCGTAATACTGCTCCTTTACCACATCCACAAAAAAATCCCAAGTGGGCTCAACCCCATATATTCCAAACTCCTCTATGGAACTTTTCTCCTAGTAAGTTTCCCACCAATGTTTAACATGAGGGAGAGATTTAAGGAGTGTAAAGGTGATTTTTTCTCTATCATAAAAATTATGAATAGAGAAATAACCTTCTAGCATATTTAACCATTTGTCTAGGGCTTCTGCATCTATATGTCCTTCAAATACAAGAATATAAAAATTAACTTGTAACTTGAAAGGCGAGGTGCCTCCAAAGTGGCCTCTTGATGAAGATGCGCCTGTTGCTATCAACAGGAATTGAAGGATGTGGGTAAAATTCTCCATAATTTCATCCCTCTGTCGCGTGAGAGCTTGCTCAAGCAACATATTGATAGAATCGTCTGCTCCATCATTTTTATTTTCTTCTGCCATTGAGGGTTTCTTGGGTTTTTGAGAGTGATTTTCCTCAAGAGAGACAATATCGAGACCCAACTTTCTATACTCGGACCTCGTCAAGGACATGCACTGAAAAACGATCAAAAGCAGCCTTATTTGATACCACTGATCTGGATTTATTTTCGACACAAAAGGAGAGCAGAGATATAATAAATAAATGCAAAAAGATATCGTGGATATTCAATAATATAAAAGAAATGTATCATAGATGAAACCATAAACACAGAGATACAATAATGCACAATTTTCTATTAATGAGCGAAAATGTACAAAGAGAGTAAAATATAGAGTAAAAGACTCGCTAGAATGGTGGCAGCTTATCTCTGAGAAGAGATGTGACGACTACTTGCATCTGTGAGAAGATGATTACAATGATGCTCTGAATCTATTTTTACAATAAACAAGAATGCCAAAACCCCTAGACATCCAAAAATCGAACCCTAGGAGATGAAGTGCCAAAAGTCATGTGGGTCCCGTTTGGGTAAGTTAGTACATCAACTTCCCGGGGTCGTAACTTTTGCATACAATATCCGTTTTAGGTGTATAATATCCCTTGGAAAGGTATCGGAGAGGAGATTCATTTTGGGGTCTCAATCATGCCTTCGACTATCATCGAGAAGATCGATCCCAAAAAACCTTCAGTTAGGCCCTCAAAATGGCGCTGGAAGTTAAAAACTGCTAAAAATAGTAAATTTCCAAAAGTGCCAGAAAACAGTTTTGAGCCAGTTGGAAAAGGTGGGTGGCCACTGATATCCACCTAGATCACTGCTCCTTATCCTCCATGAAAATCTCAACTTGTTTTCCATTTTATACTACCTCTGCAAAGCATATGCTAGACTCTCCTCGGATAATTGGCAGGAATATCTTGACTCCTCCAATGAAAATAATTCTTCTCTGATCCTTCTCCTTGGTGGTGGAAGCATTTAACTTATCACCATATTCATTCACACCTCTCGCATCCCCACATGAATCTTCATATGGATGAGGCCTTTCTCCCTCCTTCTCTGAGCTCTCCATATGGAAACATCCCTTGCTGATATGAATTCTAAGCTGAGTCCATTTCTTTTCCCTTGCCCTCCTGGAATTTTACTAGATCAATTGATCCCTTCTTGTTTCCCACCTGGCAATCTATGATACCTCTTCCAAATATTTTTCCCTCATCACATAAATTTTTCAGCATGTCTCGGACACCTTTTTAGCACCTATTGTTTCCTCCTATCCAAAAAATTCTAAACATGCCACTTGGATGTCCTTTTCAAAGGCCACTAGTATCTCAAGTGTACCTTTGCCTCTAGCTTCATTTTCAATGCTAGCTTCTCCATATCTGCTCAAATTTCACTGATATCCTTATCCATTTCTTCTTTTCTTTGTTGTGGGAAGTCCTCTCCTTGAGCATTCTTATGGCCTTCAACAACCATCTTGCTTCACCTACAACCCACTTGACTATTTACCATCTACTGCACACATTGCAACAGACTCCATAGAGCATCTCACTCCATATCTCTTGCCTACATAAATCAATTATGTGGCTCTGATACCACTCTGGCAAAGACACCCCCCCCCCTTATGAGCTTGTAATATGAAATTACTTCTCCTTTGGTGCACTCCTTGCACTCGATTAAGCCTTTAGAGGGCTCTTCGCAACACTTTCCAAGTGTTGGCCTGATGCACTCCTTGCACAGGTCTTACTTCAACCTTTCTGAATTCTTTCAGGTTTTCTAAGGAAACTTCTTTACCTTGCTCAATGCACACTTGGAAATCCTTATTTCCTCAGAGCGTTCAAAACTCTGGGACTTTCTTCAATGTCCTTGTTACACGTCAAAATTACTCAGCTGGATAAGTGTCGCATGTTCCTCTCAATTGTCGTAAGTGTTGCATCTTCCTTACAACTTTCACAAGTGTCGCAAGTTGGTTACAAGTGTCACAAATGATGTTCAGAGATACTTCCATGACAAACGACACTAAGGAGACACTTATAACATCTCATATGCTTGAGTTGAAGAAGGAGAACTGGTTTACTAGAGTCAAATAACTCTTAACACCTGAAGAAAGCCTTGAAACAAAGGTTTTGAGGAGGAGAGCTCCACCATTTCAGCCCTAGAAGCGCTGGCACTCCCCTACAAGGCTTCAGGGAGCATTATAACGCTCCCTAGCCCCCTCTAAAGGAGCGCTTCTCATCTTGAAGGAGTTGGCACTCCCTTAAAGCTTACCAGGGAGTGCTACAATGCTCTGATGTCCCTTCTAAGGGAGCGCTACCTAATCTGAGGCAGTAGTTGGCCCGTTGAGGAGAATACGGGGAGGATATTTCGAGATTAGGAGGCAGTTGTGTTCGAATTCTTGGTTTCATCAAGAGATCCCTGATCTAAGGAGAAGGTTCCCAACTTGTTCTAAATATAACTCAAGAGGTTAAGCTCCTCTTAACCTATATAAACAGGCTCTATGATGGTGGAAAGGGGGAAGAACTGCTGATATGAAACTTATGATCCTGGAGGGAACTCACAGTCAGCCAAAGGAGAGTGATCCATGAAGCTGCTATTATATAGGTTGTGGATCTTTTAGGTAAGGGTTAGATGAAGAGGACTTGACGAAGCTGTCGCATTCGCATCTACGATTGTAAGTACTGCTGTCGTTATTCTCATCAATATGACACGTTTGGCCTGTTTCTTTCTAGTTTGTGTCTAATGTCACATGAACTTATCATTTATTGATAGATCTGTTTTCAAGCTAATATAAATAGAGTAGGAAGTGTTCGTATCTTGTTTTTTCCACAGAACTCAGCGAGGAGAAAAGGATTGGAGCGCAACTCGGAGCGTGCAGGGAAAAACGTCGATAAAAGGTACTTTTGTCATCCTTCCTTCTCATGTGTTAGTTTAGATGGATTTGAAAGGAAGTCAGTGTCCATGTTAATCATTATCTTTCTAGAGTTAGGGTCAAGGTCTTAGAGGTGATCTACCTATCCGCAGGGAGATTTTCCTACAACAGTCCTCAACACTCCAGAATGTGTTGGTTCTGTGTGCACTCAAACTTGCTCAATGCCCTCCTAGAAGAGTCTGATACAGTCTTCAATAACTTTGTGCTACGCTACCTCCTGCGTAGAGTTTCTTTCAAGTTATTCAACAACCTTGAAATTCTCCCTCAAGTCTGTGAATTATTCTGGTGTGCCCCCCTGGCACGTTCTTTCCTGACTCAAAATATTTCAGACACACACTCCTTTTGTCGGCTCACAGAGTTTCAAATCTTTGTCACGCACTCCTTGCACTTAGCCTAAAGAACCTGAACTAATTCACAAACTCCCAGATATAGGGTTTTCTCTCTCTATCCCTACAGATGAAATCTAACATACATCTACAACAAAAACACACATGAATGAAATTCATAAATAAATACCCATTACACAGAAAAATGGCAAATAGTAAATTCTATTCTTTTATATTAATGAGAGAATTTCAATTACAATACATGAGTCCATACTGCAACTAATCTTAGCTCTCAACAATCTCTTGGATTACAATGATTTTTCATCAAACTCCAGAAGCCTCCAAGCAACAACCACTATTGGGAAAAAATACAAATATTTATACAAGAGGGGCTCGACGAGCTTTCCCTCCAAGCTATGTTAGTGGTGTCTAATAACCATTCAAAACACCTGATTAATGAGGCAAGTTACAATGAGTGGAAATCTGATATGAATCAGATGCAGATCCCTCCTACCATCAACCACTTAAGGAAACCTTACCTACAACTTATGCAAAGGCACAACTTGGCTCTTCCATCCTGACAACATTAATTTCCTTAATTACATTTAACTTTCAAAGGAAAAATGAGAGGACAATGCCTCCCCCTTCCTTGACTACTCACCAATATACTAAAGAGTTGGCGCATGCTAAGGTGGAGAAATTCTCCTACATCATACTCCACGGCTATGAAAAACCATGAGCTCCTGTTGATGAGCTTCCCAACTCTCTTGAAATCCTCCTAGATCCCAAAATTTCTCCTGGAGATGTCCTCCTTCTCCTCTACTTTTCTATTGTTGCTTCTTCTGCATCTTCCGTTTTGATTGTGCAAGTTCTCCTCTGTCCAAATTCTCCTTGCTGACAACTTCCTCTGCAAACTTCACCATCAGCCTTCTTATATCTCGTACCACCTCTTCCAACTTCTCACGTTTTGTATTCTTGGTTGCAACTCCTTCTATTGATCGATGAGTAGACCAACCTGGTCCCCCATGCTACCTTTGTCTCCTACGACGTTGACTAGCCACTTTGCTGCAGACTCCAATTCCTTAGACTCCCTACTGAATTTCTTCTCAACTATCTCCTTTGACAGACTAACTCCCGTCAGTTCTTTGGCTAGTTCCATTTGATATTCTTCCAGCTGTAACTCATGCTGGCATGTCTTCCCTGACATGGCTATCTCCTGGTAGACACCTTTTGGTTCTGTAAAGTCCAAACAATGCTCCAACATATTCAACTCCATTTCCCACTGAGTGAGAAACTCAACCGGGTGTTCCTCTTTTGTTGGGAAAGACTTCAATATCTTCTCCTTCTCCTCCATGACAGTCTCAACTTGTTTTTTTCTTTTATTGCTACCTCTATAACAAATATGCTAGCTTCTCGTTGTCTACTTGGAAGGAATATCTCGAATCCTCCAATGAAAATAACTCTCCTCTTATCTTTCTCCTCAGCGATGGAAGTATTTAACTTCTCATTGTCTTCATTGATGCAACTTGTAGTTCCACATGAATTTTCATATGGATAAGGCCTTTCTCCCGCCTTATCTATTGGTTGTGGAGCCTGATTATCTTCCTGATTCAGAGGTCCTTTCTTTCATCCATGTTTATACCCCATGAAGTATTTACACCCCAGAAGTATGTACACTCTTCCACGTGGGGGAGTGCAGAGGAGGGGTACCCCTTTTGTGGGGTTCGGGGGGGCTATCCCCTTGGCTGGGGGGTCTGGGGGCAAGAAATCCCCCAATGGGGGTTCAGGGGCATCGTTCCCCAATGGCGGTTTGGGGCGAAGCCCCCGAAGGAAAAATTGCCTTCTAAATGTATATTGTAATTTCATTGTAAATATGGATCGTTCATTATAAGGTTGCAGATCTAACGATAGAGATTATGTTAGGGTTTTTTTCCCTAGAAGGAAACCCTCTTTTATGAGGGAAATGTATTGCGGCTATGGTTGATCATGAATATTGTATTCTAAGATAGGAGACTATGAGAGAAATAAGAGGAAGTTACAACAGGTTTGTTGTAGGTTGTATCCCTTCATATGCTGGATAATAATAAAGGAAGGACCTGTCAATTTCTCTAGTTGACGTAGCCCACACTGGGTGAACCATGTAAATCTGTGTCTCTATTGTATTCTGTATCTTTTGTGTTTTTTTCCCCATTTGTTTTATTTTATTTCTCCACGGTCCTATTTTTCTAACAACTGGTATCAGAGCGAAAGGTAACTCACAGGAAAAGAGGGTTCCTTATTCAAGTGGGAGCAATGTCGGAAGATGGAAAGTTTAGGGTCGAGAAATTTAATGGCCAAAACTACTAGCTATGGAAGATGCAGATGGAAGATTATTTATATCAAAAGGATCTATTCCTACCATTGGGCAGAGTAGAAAAGAAGCCGACAACCATGAAGGATGACGAATGGGAGATTCTTGACAGAAAGGCTCTAGGAACGATACAACTGAGCCTGGCAGTGTTAGTGTCTTTCAATATTTCCAAAGAAAAGACAACAAAGGGTTTGATGGACGCATTGGCCAAATTGTATGAAAAACCCTCAGCGTCTAATAAGGTATTTATCATGAAGAGATTATTTAATATGAAGATGTCAGAAGGTGGGTCTATTGCAGATCATTTAAATGAATTTAATACGGTTACTAATCAACTAAGTTCTGTAAAAGTGGCCTTTGATGATGAGGTCAGGTCTCTTCTAATCTTGTGCTCGTTGCCAGAAAGTTGGAACAGCTTGGTCATGGCTATAAGTAACTCTGTCTCTGGTTCAAATACTTTAAAATTTGATGATGTTGTTGGTGTTATCCTTAGTGAGGAAATGCGATGGAAAATCATAGGTGAGACATCAGGTAATGCGTTGAACATGGAGAACATGGGATGAAAAAAGGATAGAGGAAAGGGCTCAGGGAACTGCGAGAATTCTAGGAAGGGTAGATCCAAATCCAGACTTGGAAAGATAGAGTGTTGGAATTGTGAGAAGAAAGGACATCTAAAGAAATATTGCAGAGCTCCAAAGAAACAAAGAGATGGACAACAAGAGAGAAATTAGGAACCAAATGTAACATGTGATGTGTTACAAGATTCTTTGATTCTTTTTGTAGATAATATTTTTGAGTCTTGGGTAGTAGATTCAGGAGCTTCATTTCATGCCACACCCCATAGGAAACATTTTCTAGATTATGTTCAAGGTGATTTCGAACAGGTTCATTTGGGTGATGATGCACCATGCAAAATTGTTGGAATGGGAAAGGTAAAATTAAAGCAACGAAATGGAAATCAATGGTTGTTAAAAGAGGTAAGACATGTTCCAGATTTAAGGAAAAATCTAATTTCAACAGGGAAGTTGGAAAGTGAAGGTTGTATATCCATATTTACAGATAATACGTGGAACGTCATCAAAGGATCATTGGTGATAGCGAAAGGAGAGAAGGTAGGTACATTGTATTTATGTACTGGTAATACTGACTCTTCTATCTCTTTATCTTCTATAGGAATGGATACAACACTATGGAATCATAGGCTTGGACACATGAGTGAGAAGGTTATGCAGATACTTCACAAAAGAAATTTGTTTCCAGATCTTAAACAAATTGATTTGGACTTCTGTGAGCATTGTGTTTATGGAAAACAAAAGAGAGTCAGATTTCTCAGAGTTGAAAAAGAAAAGAAGAATGAAAAGTTAGAGCTTGTGCATACAGATGTATCGGGACCATCTTAGGTATCATCTCTTGGTGGCTCTAATTATTATGTTACTTTTATTGATGATGCAACTAGAAAAACTTGGGTTTATTGCATTCGACAAAAATCTGATGTTTTTGATATTTTTAAGAAATGGAAAGCTTTGGTTGAGAATGAGACAGCAAAAATTTTAAAGTGTCTCAGATTAGATAATAGAGGTGAATATTGCAGCAAGGAGTTTGATGATTATTGTTCATACCATGGGATTCGCAGAGAGAAGACAGTTCCAAGAACCCCATAAGAAAATGGTGTGTCAGAAAGGATGAACAGGACAATCATGGAGCGTGCAAGGAGTAAGAGATTGCATGCTGGTTTGCCCTTACAATTATGGGCAGATGTTGTAGATACTGTTGTTTACTTAATAAACAAAGGACCTTCAATCTCTTTGGATGGTAGAATTCTAGAGGAGGAATGGACAGGAAAAAAGGTAAACTATTATTTTTTGAAAACTTTCAATTGTGAAGCATTTGTCCATATTGATAAAGAAAATAGAACAAAGCTTGAGTCAAAATCCAAGAAGTGTACCTTTATTGGATATGGTGTTAATGATTTTGGTTATTGCTTATGGGATTATGAAAATAAAAAAATCATTAGGATTAGAGATGTCATATTCAATGAGAAGGTCATGTAGAAAGATCAGTTGCAGGGAAAGAAATAGGAAAAAGAAAAACAAGAATACACAATGCTTGAAGAGATCACTGGAAAAAAAATTCCAAAGGAACCAGAAAATCAAAATGTACAACAACAGGAGCAACATGTACCTCAAACACCTGCACGTGTTGTTAGAAGATCTACCAGGTTAAGTATACCCCCTGAACGATACTCTCCTTCATTGTATTATTTATTGTTGACTGATTCTGGTGAACCAAAATGTTATGAAGAGTCAATGCAGGTACATACCAAAAAGAAGTGGGAGAAAGGCATGAAAGAGGAAACAGATTCCTTGGAAAATAACCAGACTTGGGACTTGGTTCAGTTGCCTACGGGAAAAAGATCATTGTATAATAAATGGGCGTACAAGTTGAAGGAAGAAGATGGAGGAGAAAAGCCATACAAGGCTAGATTTGTTGTAAAGGGGTTTGCACAAAAGAAAGGTATATATTTTGATGAAATATTTTTTCCTTTTGTTAAAATGACTTCAATTAGGACTATTTTAAGTCTTGTGGCAGTAGAATATTTTCATTTAGAGGAAGATATTTATATGCAACAACTTTTCTACATGGGGATTTAGAGGAAGAGATTTATATGCAACAACCACAGGGGTATGACGTCAAAGGGAAGGAGAATTTGGTATGCAGGTTGTAGAAGAGCTTGTATGGACTAAAGAAAGATCCAAGGCAATGGTATTTGAAGTTTGACAGGTTTATGACAAAGCATGGTTATAGTAGATGTCGTTCTGATTACTCTGTTTATTTTAGAAAGATAGAAAATGGAAGCTTTATTATCTTTTATTGTATGTAGATGACATGCTTGTTGCAGGGTCTAATATGCAGAATATAAATGTTCTCAAGAAGAAATTATCCAATTCATTTGTGATGAAGGATTTGGGTGCTGCAAAGAAAATCCTTGGCATGAGAATAACAAGAGATAGAAAAAATCGCAAATTGACATTGTCTCAGGGTGAGTACACAGAGAAGGTGTTGAAGATGTTTAGAATGCAAAATGCAAAACCAGTTAGTACACCTTTGGCCAGCCATTTCAAATTAACTAAGGAAATTTGTCCCAAGACATAGGAGGAGATATAATACATGTCCAGGGTCCCTTATTCATCAGCAATTGGTAGCTTGATGTATGAAATGGTTTGCAGAAGAACATATATTGCAGATGTAGTGGGAGTTGTGAGCAGGTATATGAACAATCCAGGTAAAGAACAGTGGGAGGAAGTAAAGTGGATTCTCAGGTATTTGATAGGTACTACTACTCATGCATTATGTTTTGGAGGTTCAGACACTTTTCTACGGGGATATGTTGATTTAGATATGGCAGGTGATAAAGACAGCAGGAGGAGCACCACAGGGTATGTTTTTACTATAGGTGAAACAACAATAAGTTGGATTTTGAAACTGCAAAAGGTTGTTTCACTTTCAACAATAGAGGTAGAGTATGTTGCTGCTACAGAGGCTAGTAAAGAGATGATTTGGCTACAGAGGTTTATGGAGGAATTAGGAAAGAAGCAGGAGAACAACAGGTTGTACTGTGACAGTCAGAGTGCCATTCACCTTGCAAATAACTCAACCTTCCATTCGAATACTAAGCATATATAGTTGAGGTACCACTTCATACGATCCACCTTGGAAGATGGAAATTTGAAGTTGGAAAAGATACACACTAGCCAGAATCTTGCAGACATGTTAACAAAGGGAGTAACTAGGGAGAAACTGAGTTCCTTCTCGGTTTCAGTTGGTATTCAAGAATGAATATGAAGATGAGAAATTTTCCAGGTCCAAGAAGGTTTAGAATCCATCATATACAACAACAGTGGAGTTGTTGAGATCAGTCTCCAAGTGGGATATTGTTGGTTGTGGAGCCTGATTATCTTCCTGATTCATAGGTCCTTTCTTTCAACCATGTTTATACCCCATGAAGTATTTACACCCAAGAAGTATGTACACTCTTCCATGTGGGGGAGTGCAGAGGGGGGGTATCCCCTCTGCGGGGTCTAGGGGAAAGTGGGCCCCCAAAGGAAAAATTGCCTTGTAAATGTATATTGTAATTTGATTGTAAATCTAGACCGTTCATTATAAGGTTGCAGATCTAACGGTAGAGATTATGTTAGGGTTTTTTTCCCTAGAAGGCAACCCTGTTTTATGAGGGAAATGTATTGCGGCTATGGTTGATCGTGAATATTATATTCTGAGATAGGAGACTATGAGAGAAAGAAGAGGAAGTTACAATGGGTTTGTTGTAGGTTGTATCCCTTCATATGCTGGATAATAATAAAGAAATGACCTGTCAATTTCTCTATTGGACGTAGCCCACACTAGGTGAACCACGTAAATCTGTGTCTCTATTGTATTGTCTATCTTCTGTGTTTTGTTTCCTCATTTGTTTTATTTTATTGCTCCACAGTCCTGTTTTTCTAACATTATCTCCATATGGAAACATCCCTTGCTGATATGAACTCTCAGTTGAGCCCATTTATTCTTCCTTTCCCTCCTAGAAATTTGAGACGTCTCCTCTGTCCTACTGGTTGTTTACGAGATCAACTGATCCCTTTTTGTTTCCCACCTGGTAATCTACGAGACCTCTGTAAGATCTATTTCCCTCATCATTGATATTTTCAGCATGTCTCAACGACCTTTTTAACACCTATTTCTTCCTCCTGGCAAACAAATTCTGAACATGCCACTTGGATTTCCTTTTCAAAGGTCACCCATATCTCCAGTGTACCTTTGCCTCCTGCTACATTTTCAATGCTAGCTTCTCCATATCTTCTCATATTTCGTTGACCTCCTTACCCATTTGTACTTTTCTTTTCCATGAGAATTCCTCTCCTCAACCACACTTATGGCCTTCAACAACCATCTTGCTTCACTTGCAACCCACATGGCTATTTACCATCTGTTGCACGCCTTGGAACAATTTCCACATAGCATCTCACTCTATCTCTCTTTCCTATAGAAATCAATTATGTGGTTCTAATACCACTTTGGCACAGACACCCCCCCCCTTCTAAGTTTGTAAGATGAACTTACCTCACCTTTGGCACATTCCTTATGCTCTATTTAGCCTTTAGATGAGTCTTCACAACACTTGCCAAGTGTTGGCCTGATGCACTTCTTGCATAGGTCTTACTTCATCTTTTTTGAATTATTTCAGGTTTTCCAAGGAAACTTCTTTACCCCGCTCAATGCACACTTGTAGAGCCTTCTTTCCTCAGAGTGTTCAACACTCTGGGAATTTCTTCAATGTCCTCAACACTCTAGAATGTGTTGGTTCTATATGCACTCGTACTTGCTCAATGCCCTCCTGGCAGAGTCCGACAGAGTCTTCAATAACTCTATGCTACGCTACCTCTTGAACGAAATTTCCTTCAAGGTATTAAACAACCTTGAAATTAACCCTTGAGTCTGTGAATTATTCTGGTGTTCTCTCTTAGCATGTTCTTTCCTGACTCGAATGATTTCAGATACACACTCCTTATGTTAGCTCACAGAGTTTCAACTCTCTGTCGTGCAGTCCTTGTACTTAGCCTAAAGAACCAAAACTAATTTGCAAACTCCAAGATAGAGGGTTCTCTCTCTCTATCTCTATAGATGAAATCTAACATACATCTACAACACAAACACACATGAATGACATTCATAAATATATACCCATTAAACAGAAAAATGGCAAACAATAATTTTTGTTCTTTTTTATTAATGACAGAATATCAATTACAATACATGCATCCAAAATGCAACTGAGTCTCGGCTCTCAACAATCTCTTGGATTACAATGATTTTTCATTAAACTCCAACAACCTCTTAAAAGAAACCACTTCTGGGAAACAATACAAAGATTTATACAAGAGGGATCAACGAGATTTCCCTCCAAGATACGCTAGTGGTTTCTAATCACCATTCAAAATGCCTGATTAATGAGGTAGATTACAATGAGTGGAAATATGATCCGAATTAGATGCAGATACCTCCTACCATCAACCAAATATTGTGACCTTACCTACATCTTGTGCGAAGGCACAAATTGGCCCTTCCATCTTGACAACATTAATTGCCTTAATTACATTTAACTTTCAAAGGAAAAATGAGAGGACGACTCCTCTCCCTTCCTTGAATGTGCACCAATGTGCTAACCAGCTAGTGCATGCTAAGGTGGAGCAATGATCCTACATCCATTTCCTTGGCGCTATGATCTAATGGTGGTTATTTTTCCATCTATGGATGGTCGATATGTACCCTATTTAGTAGATAGACAAATGTTTTCTCTCATTTCTTTATGGGATAATTTCAAAGAGCGATATCCTGTCGTTGGACGCTTGGGATTGATTCCAGCTCATGGATTGACGGTTACTAAGTTTTTTCAATTTCATTCAGTGTTGAATGGATTATTATATATGCCTTAAAACTTAGTAGTCCCGCAACCTCATGCTACATCATTTATCTGGTTACATTTCCAAGGCATTTCCAGCCATAACTAGTAACAATCACGCTAATTACAATTATGATATCATTCCATAGAGCTAAAATTTGTATAGTGATTTAGTCAAACAAAATGAAGACATGCTAACAGTTTTACCTCTACACTTTATATTCATCCCATGTGGGTCCAATATATGAACCTATGGCTCTATTAGATGCAAATCACTACCAATATATACATATATAAATATTTTATATACAAAAGTGATGTAACAACATAGACACACATTAATTACATAATTCTTCTTATGCACCGATTACATAGTCCTATCCATCCATGGAAACATGTATACAAAAGTATAATCTCAAAATCCATTACTCATGAATGAGGAGTATAATTACCAATTCTTGTACAAATTTAGCAGCAAATGCTGAATTTTAATTCCAACAGTAAATACTCATGACAGGAAATATATAAACATAGTCCCTGTACAAGTTTAATAGTGACATAATGAACATATTAACATAATAGTATTTTTTAACAGGAATACATAGTTATTCATACAAGAATTTAGACAAGTACATGGTGAACCAATTATCTAGTATAAATAGCCACCAACTACATGTAGACCTACGAATTTCTTCCCAACCATAGAATCTTCTTCCCACAAACTAAAAACAAGTCACTCCTGAGTTGGGATTAAACTCCACTTGGTAAAAAGGGATTCCTATCCCAGAACAGTCTACTAAACAATAATAATGGTCAAATTTAAGTGCCAACTCTAGCCAACTACTGTATCTAATTCCCCACAAGAGTTTCCCACCTAGGAAGTGTTCCCCATTGGATGCCTCACTTCCTTTCTGATATTTAGCAATACTGACAGGAAGTCTATGAGCCCTGTATCTGCAATTGACACTTTGGGAATTCAATTCCCAATGATTCTCCCACCTGGAGAGAATGTTTATGGGCTTTAAAACCTGCCTCTTCTACAACAAACATGTCTAAAAACACACCTCTTCAGTTCCAATTAACCAGAAAATTCTTCCCATCTTTCCCCCTTGAGGTTATCGTGATGGAAACAAGTATAGATGGTAGCAAAGGAGATGATCATGTTCCACGATGGTGAGAAAATCAAAGTTTATATGGGAAACTACACTCTATTCTCCCATCATATTTGCATGTTCATTAAATGACACTTTTCACTTTATGATCTCCCTTTGCACCCACTTGGTGATTCATTCCTCTTCCATAGGAACTTAGGATAACATAATGCACATGCATCCCTAAATTAAGTTTTAGAAATAATTATTAACAATATTCTATTGGCCTAAGCCCCTTAGTCTTAGACCCTTAACCTAAGACTCTTATCCCAACCCCAAATGATGATATTTTGTGTATTTTCTTTGTTTTATACATAACATTTGATATCTAAACCTAAGTCATGAATATAAGTAGCATGCTTGTAGTCCTTGTTTGCCTATTTTTGGATGCAGGTCATCCTAGGGAGGATACATGCAGTTGTTGGAACTACAGATCTTGAGGATATCATCATCAGACGTGGGATGAAAGGTATAGTTACCGATATTATCTCTTATTTCTTTCTTTTCATTTGTTTTGGTATGTTTGGGGTAGAGTAGAAACTAGATTGACTTTTATATGTTCATTCACTCTGTCTATATCTTAAACCCCATTATAGTTAAAGGGGTGATTTTCTCGCTAGAAAAACTAAATACAGAGTTGAAACCAAAGAACCACAAGAATGTTAGAAGGAAAAATAACCTTCTAGCCATAGATTCAAGCAATCAAGTTGAAAGTAGCTTGAATTTAGATGAAAATATTGTATGAACATATGTGTAGAAGGAGGTTAATATATGTATCCTTCATAACTAAGACGAGAAGGACATGACCAAGCTCTTCCACATCAAAATTCAAGTCAAGAAGACCAAGATAGATGTTTTGTTTGAATTTGGTTCACAAGATAATATCATAGCAGAAAATATGGTAAGAAATATTGGATAAAGAAGGATGCAAAGATAAAGGTAACAAAACCATGTAAGAATAAATTTTCTATAAGTGTTGATTTTATTGATGAAGTGGAATTGGATGTAGTATTGCTTCATGTATGTGGAGTAGTGTTTGGAAGCACTTACATGTATAAGAGGGATGTAATACTCATGAAAAGAGCCAACCAATATCGATTGATCAAGGATGGGAAGTCCTACATCATTAACTCTCATAAAGGAAAGTCAAAGATCTCACTAGTAAGTGCCAACCAAACCAAGAATTTGACTAGTTCTAGTAAGAAATATGTTTTGTTTTTATTAAGAGAGAATCAGTATGATGATGAGTCAATGAGAGTGAAGGAATCCCTATAGGGGTGTACTAAAGAGAAAAAAACATCAATTGGAGGAGTTTCTACATGCATACCAAGGAGTGTTCTAGGAACCTAAAGGGATACCACCTAAGAGGGAAGTGGAGCATGAAATCCAATTATGTCGAAAGTCCTCCTCGCTTAATATTGGGCTATATAGACAATCCATTATAGAATCAAATGAAGTAAAGAATAAATTGCAACAATTGTTGGAGCAATGTGTGACTCGACCAAGTACCTCACCTTGTGGGTCACCCATCATAATTTTTCCCAAGAAGGATGGTAATTGGAGAATGTGTATCGATTAAAAGGAATTGAAAAATATTACAATGAAGAATCAGTAACCCCTACCATGGATCGATGATCTATTGGACCAGATGAAAAATGCCAAGTACTTCACAAAGATAGATTTGAAATCATGATATCACTGGGTATGATTCAAAGAATAAGATACCTGAAAGATTGCCTTCAAGAAAAGGAAATATTTGTATGAGTGGTTGGTTATGCCATTCATTTTATGCAATGAACCAACTACAATTATGAGACTAAGGAACGATGTTTTACGCCCTTATCTAGATTCATTTGTTATTGTCTATTTGGATGATATACTAGTTTAAATTCCTACATGGGAGGATCACATGTCACATCTTATGTAGGTGATAGAGACTTTGAAAAAATACCAACTGTTGACCAATATAAAAAAATATGAGTTTTCTCGACAATGTTTGGTTTGTTTGGGGTATGTGATCCATGGAGGGGAGCCCAACATACATCTTGAAAAGATGGAGGGGCCATCATGAAATGGTTGGTTCCTATAAATTTAATTGAAGTTAGGAGTTTTGTTGGGGCATCCCAATACTTACAGAAGTTCATAGCTTCATTTTCAGTGGTAGATGCACCACTCCATGCCATAAAAAGAAGTGGTAAGAGTTTATAGTGGGGGAAGAATCAACATAAGGACTTTGATGAGAAAAAATAAATATTAGTCAAGCGTCGGTGATAATGCTACCAAACTTACAAAATCCCTATGAAGTAGAGACAGATGAAAGTGGGTATGCCATGGGAGTCTTTTTGATGCAAGGAGGAAGGATGACATGCTATCATTATGAAGTATTTCATTGGGAGATTCTCAAGTACCCTACCTATGACAAGGAGCTCTATGTGTTGGTACAAGATGTAAAAACATGGAAGCACTATTTGATGGCCAAGGAGACCATCATCCACATATATCACCAATCATTACAATATTTCTAGGCCCAAAGTAAGCTACAACAAACCAAGCATTACAAGTAGATGTGGTTTTTACAACAATTTCATATACTCATAAAGTATAAGAAGGGAAACAAAAAAATGTTTGTAGACATGCTTTCACATCCACCCACATCCAAGATTAAATATTTGGGAACTTTGATGCACATAGATACTTTTACCCATGATGTATACAAGGATGAATACACATAATATGATGACTTCAAGAAGGTCTTTTAGCAAATACAAGGCCAAATTCATATAGAAGAAGGCAATGGGAAGGATGCATATCATCTCCAAAATGGTTTACTCTACAAGCTTGGAAAACTATGTTTCCCTAAAGGTGAACGACTACAACTTATTAGAGAGGATCACACCTCCAAGGTTGCAGGACATTTTGGTATTGGGAAGACAATTTGAAATTTACAAAGGTATGTGTACTAGCCCATAATGAAATAAGATGTAGCACTGTATGTTATAGGATGTATACTTTGTTGTACCAACAAGTCCAATAACAAGACACAAGGTATATACCATCCCTTATATGTACCCATTCGGCCTTGAGAAAGAATTTCCATGGATTTTGTGAGAGGTGTCAAGAAAATTAATTAACATAATTTCTATCATTAAATCATCAATTTGGAGGCATAATCTTAGATGTTCGAACACTGTATATGCAGAGACTAGAACATGAGACTATCTAATAATTGAAACTCTACCTCTAGCAAATCACAAGAGACTTGTTCATTGGGAAGGAAAAAAAAATACTTTGCTAGTGGAGGCTACAATATTTCACTCAAGTAATTCGTGAGTGCCATGTAATCTTTTTCCCACCTTCAAGTGAAAGCATTTTTATGATTGCAAAAATAAACCAAGGCATGTAAAAGAGTGTTGAGAAAAAGAGAAAGCATTTAGAATTTAAATCTAAGAGATGTGCTACCTAAACTAATAGTGTCAAGTCTTCTCCAATGACACCAATCACAATATTTCACCTACTCAAAGGTCAAGTGTTCAAGGGATTCAAAATCATAACCTCACTCTTGAACTATAGGCTGCAAGTAAATGAAAACAATCTACAACAAGCAATCTAACATTTAATTAATTACATCTAACTAAAATTTGTAAAGAAATGAAATCATACTTAGATTAATCTAATGCTAAATAAATAAATTGCAACATTGGTCAAGTTGAGGGTCCATCCCAGATGGCTTCCTTCTGCAATAGAATTGCAACACTAAAGATTGATCATGCTCACATAAATCTGCCTCCAAACATCAACTTGATTTCTCTCTTATTAATACAAAAAATTCAACAGTACAAGTTTTAAAGAACAAAATAATGATATTGTAGATGCTCTCTCATTTCTTACAATTATTGCATACTTATACACAAAACACAAAGAGAATGATAATATCTAATCCCCCAAACCCATAAATAAAAATTTAAATTTAATGTGAGTTTTACAATTTGGGAAAATTTGACCACAACAAAAAATATGGACAAACCCATATTAGAGAACCAGGCTTATCTCTCTAACCATTTTGAATCTTGGAAATCAATCACAAGGTAAACTTTATTGAGATTTTTACCCTCATGTTTCCTTGTTTTCAAGAAAATCTCAAGGCCAACTACACTAGTGAATTGGTTTGAACAACTAGACTTGTTTTTCTCTTTACCATTTTATTAATTTATTTACACTATCCTACTTTAATTGAAAAAGAAAACATTTTTTCAAGTGTAGCAGTATTTCCAATGCATCCATTCACGCAACAAGATCTATGTTAGACTCATATCCAAATTTGAAAAGTATACCTTGATGAGTACCTGGATATGAGAGACCAGTTGATTTAATGGAGATGATGTCAATAAGTATTGGAGAATGGAGAAATGTCATGTCCTAATGACTGTTTGGAACCAATTAATGTATTCCTTGTTTCCCTGGTCCGCTTTGATTTCCATGCCATGAAGTTCTTTCGAAGGTTGGTCATCAAACTCTATAATATACAAGGTATTTGGTGCTAGACATGTCAAAAAGTATTCAATCTCTGGATCTAAGTGTTTCTCTTCATCATGGTCCACTGTTCTTGGATCTCTTCTAGATGTTGATAAGGATAACTAGAAGAAGCTTCTAAGTTCTAAGGTAAACTTGAGAAATATAAAATACAATCATTCACCTGAAATCATTGTACTATTAAAACCCTTCTGTCACCAAGTCATATGTTCACATGATTTATCTATTTGCAAATGAAATTCACTTTCATAAAAAGAAAACACACTTATTTAAAAAAAGAAACACACTTGTATGAAAGGAAACAAAAAGAATTTGCAGAAACTCACCAAAGTGAATGCATCTGGATAGAACCCCTTCAAAAATTCTAAAGCAAGGGTGCATTTGTATCTTACAATCTTCTCCTCCTCCAAGTTACAACTATAGCTACAAAAAAAAAAATTAAGAAAAAAACTTGCCCATGCTCTAATCCCTTGTAGCACCTCCCTGACAATGGCACCAAAAATGTCAAGAAAATTAATTAAATTAATTTTTTTATCATTAAATAATCAATACGTGGGAGTAATATTAGAGGTTACAACACTATATGTTTAGAGACAAGAACATGAGACTATCTAATCAATGCAACTCTACTTCTAGCAAATCACAAGAGACTTGTTCATTGGGTAGCAAAACAAGAAAATGCCTTGCCAGTGCAGGCTAAAATATTTCACTCAAGAATTTCTTGAGTGTCATGTAATCTTGTCCCACCTTCAAGTTAAACTATTCTTATAATTGCAAAAACAAATCAAGACATGTAAAATACTGCTGAGAAAAAGTGAAAGCATTTAGAATTTAAATTTAAGAGATGTACTAACTGAGCCAATTGTATCAAGGCTTCTCTAATGGAACCCATCCCAACATTTCACCTACTCAATGATAAAGTGTTTAAGGGATTCAGAAGAGGAACCTCACTCTTGAACTATAGACTAAAAGTAAATGAAAAAAAGCTACAAGAAGAAATCTAGCATTTAATTAGTTACATCTACTTACAATTTGCAAAGAAAGGTAATCATACTTAGCTTAATAAAATGATAAAGAAATAAATTACAACATTGGCCAAGTTGAGGGGCCTTCCCATATGGATTCCTACTACAATAAAATTACAATACTAAATTTTGATCATGCTCACATAAATCTACCTCCAAACATCAGCTTGATTGCTCTCTTATTAATGTAGAAAATTCAACAATACAAGTCTTAAAAAACAAAGTAACGATTTGGTAGTTTATCTCTCATTTCTTACAATGAGTTCATATTTATACACAAAATTCAATGAGAATGATAATATCCAATCCCCCAAACCCGAAACTAACAATTCTAATTCAATCTGAGTTTTACAATTTGGGAAAATTCGACCACAATGGAAAATATTAACAAACCCATATCATAGAACTACGATTATCTCTCAAAACATTTCAAATATTAGAAATTGTCCCTCACAAAAACCAATTTGGACATTTATACACAAAACCCATGTTTTCATTTTTCGAGATCTATCTTAATATTCCCAGAAATTGCATTGGAAGTTATCTGTTTGAAACTGGATGCTAATTTTGACCATAACTTGGACCAGGTGTTGATTAATTGGGTTGGTTTTCATTGATGTCAACCCTTGAAGCAAGTTTGACAACAAATTCTGGTATCCCCAACAATATGGATAAGGTACTCAAGTTTTTTTTAGGTATAATGGTATGAAGATCAAAGTATTTGAAGGTAAGACTATTCTAGACGGATAACACATATCATGCCATTTTTGGTGATATGTGGAATGTCACATAACTCCTCACAGTTAGAGATTTATGTTCTTGTGAAGTTGGAGAACCCTCATGAGTTATCTAGAAGCCCCTAGAAGATCAAAGAAGTCAAATTATTCTAGAAACTCATAGTAGAAATTGACTAGTCAAAATGGGTGAAACTAGGAGTTAATCATGAGTAAAGTTGTTGCAATGAGAAAATATTTAAAAATAAATTAGTTGCAACTAGAAGTGAAGAGTTTACTATTTTTGGATAAAGTGATTATAAGTGGACAAGTGGTTAGAAGTGGGTTATCCCTAAAATAAGGAAGTTGGGTTAAGGTTGTTAGAAGGTAACCCCTAGAGGAAGTCACTTGGAGAGTATAAATAAGAGTGCAAGGGTCTACTATTAGCATCCATTGAAGACATTGAATATCTATTATTGTGTAAGGTTTATTACAGGTACTCATTGATACATTTGATGTTACTCAAGTTTGAGGTAGCAATAAGAGTTGATTGTGAAAGTTTCAAAATTTCAAAAATAATAAAAAAAACCCTAGTTTTTGAGGTGTACGCAAGATGCAGTGGAGAAGGGTGTGTACGAACATGGGTTGGTTGTAGTATGCCTAGCCACCCCACTGTTGGGCTATGCCACGTGAAATAAAATTTGAACTGTGTACAATATTTTAAAGCATACATAAACTATGCAAATACACAGTTTTATACAAGATAATAGTGGAAATACACATGCAACATACACAGGAAAAACCCACAAAAACAAATGCATAAATAAATTTGCAGCATGTAATTTAACGCACTATTGACACTTATATTTTATAAAAATACCACCAAATGTGTGAAGACCTTCCAAGGTCCTATTAGCCTTAGAACATGTTACTCAACAATCTCAGTAGTGGGTCACCCCTGAGATGGGACTAAACTATACTCAAGAAAATGAATTCTTAACTAGGGTGATGTATCTCAGACAACAGGAAAAACTCTCACACATGTGCCAACTCAATATGACAACCTAAAGTACCTCATTCCCACATTCCTTTCCCACCCCAAGAAATGTGCCCCTTATATGCTCAACAGTCCTTTGGCTACCCCATTTCCTTTTAGGGGCTTCATGAACAGGCCAGAAAGGAAGTCTTAGAGCCTTGTAGCTACAATTTGGCACCTTTGGGAAAACAATTCCCAACAATTCTCTCATGTAGAGAGAATTCATTACAGTCCTAACAACTTGCCTCTTGACTATCCCATGGACCTGACAACCCAGTTCTTCAGTCCAACTCCTAAGCTAATCAGGTGTAGGTACAATACTGGCTCAAGTAAGGTATAGGTGCGTTGTTCATGACAAATAGGTATGGTGGACAGCTAGAAATCTGTGAGCCCAAGAGGAATGGAGAAATGATGGAATGAATGGAAAATACACTAAGTCCAATATCTTTGTATGTGTGTTCCAAATTTGACACTTTCCCCATTGAGAGCTACTTTGTCCCACTTGTCCTCATCCTTAGAACTTAGAATAAAATAATTATCCAGATTTTATACTTTAAGGAATATTAATATAATATTCCTTTTTAGCTTAAGCTCCCTAGATTAGCCCCTTATCCTTAACATTTATACCCCCTTTCCCTAACTAGTGGAGTTCAATCCCCCATACTCTTTTACCTGGTTGGTCTGGACACAACGATGTAATTTTCATAAATATTTTCATGTGAATAAATTTATATTTATATCACAAATATACTTGTTCTTTTTGCATCCTGGCTCACCAGCCTAAGTACAGTTGCATTTACATTTATAGTTGGGGTTCAGCCTAGGGGTATTACAATCTCCTCCCCCTATTTATGTAATTTCCTCAGTGCAATACACACACACACACACACACACACACACACACAATTTCAAAAATCCTCAAAAATATGCGGGTATTCTGCCCGCATAACATCCTCGTTCTCCCAAGTTTCATATTCAGGACTGTACTAGGTCCATTAGAACTTTAGTAGCTCTATGGCTCGATTTCAAAGTTGTTTGATCTTCCGATCTAATATGCACACCATATGCACTTGAAAGGTGCCTTCTTGCTACACCTGAATCACATTCCAATCAATGATATGATTAGCATCATGTATATACTTTTTGAGCAATGATACATGTAATACATTATGAGTAGACATTGATGTAGGCAACAAAATCATTTATGCTATAGGCCCAATCATTTCTAGTATTTCAAACAACCCATAATAATGAGCTACCAACTTTGAACAATTTCCCAACTTCAAGGAACTTATGTTGGCCTTTACTTTCAAGAATACATGGTCACCCACTTTAAATTACCTGTGAGTTATACCCTTATCAACATATCTTTTTTGCCTATTAAGAACCAAATATCAATATAGCATAGAAAAACCTCAAAAAAAGTACTTAGGGCCTTGAAAAAGAGATAATTTCAGATAATAAGACTCTTTGAGGGGCCAACCTCCTTTTACCCCACTTAAATGTTCAAGTACAAGATCATTCAAAATGAAAATGTCTCCTTGGTATATATAGGAGACTAGGAGGTATAATTACAACTAATGGCATAAAGACGACATAAATAAAATAACATTACTAATATAATATGCCCCAATTAAGGGCTAATGGGCCAATATTAGGGATTAACATGCCCCTCCCCTTGAGACAAGTGTTTTCCACAATGCTTTAGTAACTCTGGATGTTTCTGTATAAAAGACTCATCTTCCCAAGTGGAATCTTTAGCCGCTAGTTTCCTCCATTTAATGAGATACTCTGAAATGGATCTATTCCTCAACTGGCGAATTCTTGTGTCAGTAATGGCTTCAGGCTCCAATATGATTTTTCCTTCCTCGTCAAGTTTTGGCAACATAGTTTGAACTTGGTTCTTGTCGCCTATAACCTTATTTAAGCATGAACCATGGAAAACTAGATGTACTTGTGAAGATGCAGGAAACTCCAATTTGTATGCCATAGTACCAATCTTTTGCAACACCTTATAAGGGCCATAGTACTTTGGTGATAATTTATTATCCTTCCTGGCTTACTTGAGGGACATATGTTTGTATGGTTGTAGTCTTAAAAACACCCAATCCCCTTCTTCAAAACTTCTTTCACTACGATGTTGATCTTCTTGTTGTTTCATGCGATTTTGTGCCATGGTCAGGTTGTCCTTTAATATTTGGAGAACTTGTTGTTGATTCTCGATGTGATATTCCATTGCTTGAACCTTAGATTTTTCTTTTAGAAAGAAGTGATGGAAGGAGGGTGGTATCCATAAAGTGCCATAAATGGTGTCATTTTTGTTGCAGTATGAAAGCAAGTTTTATACCACCATTCTGCCAAGGGTAACCATTTGAATCATTGTGTTTTTTTATCAGAGACAAAGCAACGAAGGTAGCCTTCCAGACATTTGTTCACTATCTCGGTTTGTCCATAAGATTGAGGATGATAGGATGAGCTATGAGCCAATTGAGTACCCAATCAAGAAAATAATTATGTCCAAAAATGTCCAGTGAAGATGGGATCTCTGTCACTTACAATAATCTTTGGGTTGCCATGTAGCTTTTGAACTGTCTCCATGAATGCGGTGGAAACTATACTAGCTTTGAAGGGATGAGAGAGAGCACAAAAGTGTGCATACTTGGTTAGTCTATCAACAATAACCATGGTGACACTCTTTCCTTCAGACTTTGGTAGCCCTGTGATGAAATCCATGGAAACCTCCTCCCATCACTGACTTGGGAAGGATAATGGTTGTAAAAGACCTGGGGTCTTGATTGTTTCCACCTTATTTTGTTGGCAAACCAAACATTCTGCCACAAACCTTTGAACATCAGTTTTAAGGCCATCCCAAAAAAAATCCTTCTTGACTCTATGGTAGGTTTTCA
>ML800451.1:163129-189308 GCA_009831015.1 Picea engelmannii | reverse complement strand
GGGTTCCCAAAGGCTAACCTCATGTTGAATGTTATCCTTTAAAGTTCCTATGAATACATCAATCAAGTGCTCATCTGGAATATTGGTTACCTTTATATTCAATCTTTGGAAGTTCTCAATGTGCTCGGTAACTGAACCCTTTTTCTTGAGATTTATTAATTGGCTAAAGAAGGTATTGCTCCTTGTATCCTCATAGTGTAATATCATTTCTTCCATGAAAATTGTCCAAGTGACAAGTGATTTGTGAGAAAAAAACCATCAATACCATACAAATTGATTAGGTTCTAAATATAAAGAAGCAATTCGTACCTTTTGTGCCTGTGGCACATTATGGAGATCAAAGAATTGCTCCATCTGAAGTATCCATGTGATTGGGTCCTTGCCATCAAACTTGGTCATATCAATATTAGGATGGTGGTTGGTCTTCAAACAAAAGTTGGAGTTTCTCCATTCTTGATTCACCTTCCTTGTGTCCTCATCATGAATTTCATGGGATGCATTTTCACTTTCAAGTGTCTTCTATGTTACAAAATTTTTCAATACTTCCATGATCTCCCCTTTTAAACCCTCCATCATCTCTTGTAGTTCATCTTTTGTTACTATCTTCTTTTGTAAATCATTTATGTCCCTACAAATTTCTTCACCTTCATCAAGAGTCCAAGTAGGATTGTTTGGAGGCTTATTTAGTGTAGAAGTTCCCTTTTTCGGTGGCATGTTAGCCAGGTATCACTTTTGAACCTTGATTTTGAGGTGGTTCTACTAGACAATCTTTATTATTTTGTATCCCCCAAGTTTCAGCCCTTCTGGGTATGAAACTTATTTTATGTAGTTCTCTGATATTTCATCTTTGCAATGTTGTAGGTCTGATCAAAATTGGATTTGCCAAGTGGAATTTACGGTAACTTCCCCACAACTTGCTGATTTTTGGCCTTTCCAGGAGATCTCACTTGTATAGCATGCCCTGCACAAAATAATTGATATTAAATTCTGAAACTTCACACTAGAAATACTACAGACTATCCATGATCCAATGAAATTAGTCCCACTTAATTTGGATACTCTAGGAAGCAGTTATGATTGTTTTACCTGGAACACCTTCTTGAGACTAGTCAATAGGACTAGTCATATACCCTATCTTACACAGGGTGTATCTACAAATTTAATATGGAACAGAAGATGAACATTTTACCATAGATACCTTACTAATTTCTGTAAATATCCTCTGGATTTTAGGGTCTGATACGGTATAGAAAAATTTTTATAGCGAAAATTATGCAACGACTCAATTCAGGATGATTCCAGAACCCTATCTTCTACAGGATGTATCTATGAAAGTATAAGGTCTCAGGAGCCGAATTTTTAACCCAACATACCTTGATCCGTCTACTAAATATCCACCAAGTTGTTCCTTCTAAAATGTTGTAGAAAACAAGTTATAGAAAAAATTCCAGGGTGTCTCAAATGTAGCAGCGAAACCCCAAGACCTTGAGCTCTGATACCATATGTTAAGAACCAAATATCAATATATCATAGAAAAACCTTAGAAAAAGTAGTCAACACCTTGAAAAAGAGACAATTTCAGATAATAAGCCTCTTCTAGAGGGAAACCTCCTTTACCCCACTTAAATGTTCAAGTACAAGATCATTCAAAATGAAAATGTCTCCTTGGTATATATAGGAGACTAGGAGGTATGATTACAACTAATGGCCGAAAGCCGACATAAATAAAATAAAATTACTAATATAATATGCCCCAATTAAGGATTAATGAGCCAATATTAGGGCTTAACACTGCTTGTCTTGAGCAACCTTTAAATTATGTTTTATTTTCAACATTTTCTCTTCCATTTCCATGAGTAATTCTGACCCAATCATTGCTCTATATGTTGGGTTGTCCCATTTTACTATTGTGTTGCACCTTCTTCCATAATGTACTTCAAATGGGATCATCTTTAGAGATGATTGGTACCCATTGTTATAAGAAAACTCTACTAAGTGTAGAAAGTCTTCCCATTTTTATGGTTTATCCATCACATACATCCTCAACATATCCTCAATCACTTGATTCACCCTCTTTGTTTGTCCATCTAATTCTGGATGATAAGTTGTGCTAAAGTTCAAATTTGTTCTGAATCCCCTAAATAATCCTTTCCAAAAATGTGATGTAAATTTTGGATCTCTGTTAGACACAATTATGTTGGGTATACCATGCAGTTGAGAAACTTCTCTCATACAAATATCAACAACATTGGATGCCTTTTGAGTGAGATTTACTAGAATAAAATGGGCATCTTTGATAATATTATCCACCACTACCATGATAGAATCATGGTTCTTGTTTGTTCTGGGAAGTTTGTTGATGATATCCATTGTTACAACTTCCCATTTCCACTTAGGAATGGGTATTGGCTATAGAAAACCAACTGGGTGTCTATGCTCAACCTTGACCTTTTGAAACTCCAAACATTTGGCAATGAAATCGACAACTTCTTTCTTCATGCTTGACCAATATTATTGTCTCTTGACAACTGCAATAGTTTTTTGATAACCTGGGTGCCCAACATAAGGTATGTTTTTCAATTCTCTCAATATCATATTTTTCAATTCCTAGGAATTTGGTACATAAATTATGCCCATGTATATGAGAATTTCCTCATTTCCTAGCTTAAAGTCTTCATATTGTTTTTGCAAAATACCTTGCTGTAATTTTTTTATTATTTCCATGTATTGCAAATATGATTTTGTAGCCTCTAAGATTTTGTCTTTAAAAACTAATTGGTACATGCTAATGGTTGTATCATGAAACTAATTAAATCTTCTTATAAGTGCATCATCTACCTTGTTCTATTTCCCTTTGATATGATTTATATCAAAGTCATATTCATTGAGAAATTCTAACCACCTTCTTTTCGTGGCATTTAAAGTTGGTTGTCCAAATAAATATTTCAGACCATTATGGTCTATCCTCAACTTGAACCTTTTCCCCATGAGGTAGTTCATCCACATATTCAAGGCATGCACTATGGATGCCAACTCCAAATCATTAGCATAGTTCCTTTCATGCTCCTTGAACTTCCTTGATTCATAGCATACAACATACACATTTTGACTGAGGACTCCACCAATCCCTTATTTACATGCATCAATGAATACAATGAAGTCTTCATTTGGATCAATGATCCTTATTTTTGGAGTACTTGTTAATAAATGGTTCAAGTGTTGAAATCTCTTTTCACAATCCAATGTCCATTAAAACTTCACCCCCTTCATTTGCAAGGAAGTGATCAAGTGTGCAATCTTTGGGAATCCTTCAATAAATCTTCTATAGTATCCTACAAGGCCCATGAATGATATGACCTTTGTCACATTATTTTGTGTTGACCATCCTCTAATGGCCTCAATTATTTCATGATCTACTACTATCCCTTCCCCAGAAATGATATGCCCCAAATAATGAATTTGCTTTTGATAAAATCAACACTTGCTCAATTTGACGTACAACTGATGCTCCCTTAATACCTATAACACCATCCTCAAGTTTTTTCCATGCTCTTCCTACGACTTAGAATATATAAGAATGTCATCTAAAAATACAATGACAAATTTATCTAAGTATTCCATGAAAATACCATTCATTAAACACATGAAGAAAACTTGTGCATTTGATAACCCAAATGGTAGCACTGTGAACTCATAATGCCTATACCTTGTTCTGAAAGAAGTCTTGTTGATGTTGTCTTCTTTATTTCTTACCTGATGATAACCTGGATTGAGATCAACCTTGGAGAATATTTTTTCATCTTTCAACTGATCAAATAGGTCATCTCTCCTTGGAAAAGTATACTTATTCTTCACAGATACCTTGTTCAACTTCTTGAAGTCAATGCAAATTCTCAATGTTCCATCCTTTTTCTTGACAAATAATATTGGGGAACCCCAAGGTGAAACAATTGGGCATATATAACCCTTCTTCAGAAGCTCTTCAAGTTTCATCTAGAACTCCTTCAATTATGGTATACTCATCCTATAAGGGGTCTTGGATACTGGGGTTGCTCCAAGCATTAGATTGGTGGAGAAATCAAAATATATTTTAGAAGGTAAACTTGGTGTTTCTTTAAATACATATTCAAACTCTTTTAGGATTGCATAATGTTCAATATTTGACACCTTATATTTAGGTGTCTCTTCCGTATGTGCTGCAAATATTTGACATCGTTTTCTGTAACATTTCTTTAGCTGTGATGAAATTTATCTGACAACTACTACTCTGGGAATTCCCTGTACTATTGGTGCAGGATCGTTGCTCCACCTCAGCAACATGCCAACATTCCAGCACATATGTGTGCATTCAATAGAGGGAGAGACACTAACCCTTCCATTTTAAAATTTGAAATTTGATCCTATAGGGATTATTGTTGTAAGGTTGAGTGAAAACCAAGCCATGCCTTTGTACAAGAAGAAGATCAGGCCGCATTTAATGGCTCATAGGTTGATGGATCTAGATTCAATTCATACTAGATGGCCATTAAAGAAACTTCAATGCAATAGATGAGGTTAGGTGAAGAGAGGATAATCCCATAGAACCCCTCTTTTGTAAAGAGATCTTTGGATCGGATTTCAAGGGAGAGGAAGTTGTAGAGTAGGAAGGAATATAGGAACATTAGGAAGTTCTTGGAGAGAGCTTGAGAGAGAGATGAGACTCTGTTGTAGTCCAACCTACACGCATTGTAATCAGATTTTCATATTAATGAAAAAGACAATAAGTTCTCCTACATATGATTGTTTATGTGTTTATATGTTTCATGCATGTATGTTTTAGGTGTATGATAGGTTTCATCTGAAATAGGAAGATATACTTCTCTATATTTGTTGAGTTTGAAATATCATTATGGATTCTTTAGGCTGTGCAAGGAGTGCATAACAAAACATTGGAGGTTTTGTAGCCAGTGAAAGGAGCGCGCATCTGAACTCTGTGGAGTCAGAAAAGAATGTGTCAGGAGGGTGCACCAGAGTGATAAAAAATCAAAGGAAACCTCAAGGTTGTTGAATACCTTAGGGGGGAAACTATGTAGAGAACGAACAGAAAGAAAACATCACTAAGAACCCTATAGAGCTTTTCCAGGTGGGCATCGAGCAGGTGCAAGTGTGCACAAGGAGAACTCTTTGTTGAGTTCAAGGAGAAGAGTATCAAAGAAACATATTCGCATAGTTACTAGATACTTAGGAGGAAGACCTATGCAAGGAGTGAACCAGGCCATCACTTAGTTAAGACATTGAAAGAAGTCATCCAAAGGCTCAGTCGAGTGCAAGGAGTGCACAGAGGTGAACTTGTTCAAGTTCGAAAGCTCAAGAGATGTTGAGTTGCCAAGAGGGCACCAGAGAAGTCCTTTGAAGGAAGTAGAAGGGCCAATACCCTTTAGAGTTCCAAGTCGTTTTAAAGTTCAAGAGAGACAACGCAAGGAGTTCACACAGAAGTGAACTTATTCCAAGATTCACAAGCTCAAGAGGAGTAGTGCAAATTTACATGCAGAGCACAAGTGTGCGCCAGGGTCTAGGAAAATATTCATTGTAAAATCTCAGGAGGAAAAGCAGACTCAATACCCTCTCAACCAATTTCACCGGAGAAGGGTCAAAAACCAAAACATTTGAACACTTAGAAAATTTCCAAAGTCCAGGAGAACAAAGAAGCTCAGGAGGAGGAGTGACAACAACCATTAGATTGGTTATAGGAAGAGATCTTGACCATCATATTAGGGTCTAGGATGAAGGAGGAATGCGCAATGAGAAGAAATAGATCCCTGTTGTAGTTTCTGAGCATAGGGGATCGACAATCGTCTGATCCAGGTAAAATGCATGAGCCTTAACCTTTTGTGTGCATAGGAGAGTGGACTTGTTGAAGTCTTGAAGTCCCGAAGTGAACAAGGACCGTCTATCATCAACGTTGACACATGATGTAAGATCCATAACTCTGGAGAAAGAGCACTTCAGAATTTTGTAGACCAAGAGAGAGTGAAATCTCCGAAGAGCTGAAATAGATCTTGACCATTGATCGCCAAGGGGGTACACATCAACAGATCTGAGGATTCGAGAAATTCACTTCGAAGATTTTAGTTGAGAGTTGAAACTCCAAAAACCCAAAGTCCGAAGTGAATCTGTACCGTCAAATCGAAAAGTTCACATGGTGATGGATCTTGAGCTTCAAGAGGAAGAAAAGGTGGAGTGTTGAAACTTCTGAAGCCTGAATAGCCGAAGTAGCCAGGGGCCATCGATCTGTAGGAGGACACATGTCAACCGACTGTGTACTCTAGGTAAAATGCTACGGGAAAAAGTGAGTATAGAGAAGTTGAGAGTTGATATTTCCGAAGTATGAAGTCTCGAAGAAGGCTAGGGTCATCGATTTGAGGAGGAAAGGTGGCAGGAGATATGCCATTGTGGAGAAATTCACTTTGGAAAAAGGTGGAGGGTGTTGAACAAGAATTCTTGAAGGCAGACAATAGGAGTTCATATGATCCTTTTGTTTTCTAAGGATAGGTGTCATCAAATATTCCACTTCAAAATATCGCCATTGTAGAGGAAGCAAGGTTTGAGAGTTGAAAACTCTGAAAACCGAATTGTGAAGAAAATCACGATCGTTGATTTGAAAGGGACACACATTGATAGATCATAAAGATCTGAGAATGTGTGATCAGGAGAGAAGGAAGGAAAGAAGATGTATAGTGTATCCATTTATCAAGAGAAATCGCCTAAGATTGAAGATCAATAGTCACGCTTGATGGCGGGGCCAGAAAGTGCTTTGACGTTAAAAATTTGAGAGTTGGATGCTATTGAAACCACGTTATTGGTAAAGGGATACGTGGAAGCTGGAGGTGAATTGTCGAAATAAAAGCAGTGTGGTCTCAAACTACTTTTATCCACTCCACAATCGTGTGTTTACATGAGGTCACATGAAGGAAGGGGCCTAACAGAAGGAGCTAGCGCCCGTGAATTGAAAAGTGCCAAGATCACTAGAGAAAGGGCCCACGGGTTTCCCAAGACCTACGCCTTAGAATAAAATAGGGCCTGTCCAAGTTGATTTGGGTTCAATCAGGAGCCCGAAGAGTCGATTCGACTCCTTGATGTGAACGATCCTAGAAAGGGAGCTCACGTAGCCCCGAGGGGAGAAGGGGGGTCTGCATCAAGTGGTATTAGAGCTAAATGTTTTCTTACAGACAACAGAGAAAGGAGAGAGGAGACAAAGGAGATATTCTGATATCATCAAGTGGTATTAGAGCTTGATTTTGTCTATATATTTTAGGCGAACAAGATAAAGGAGATAGTCTGAATATGTCAAGTAGTATCAAAGGTTAATTTCTCTTGTAGATAGTAGGTGAAGGATAAGACAGAGTACTGATGCTCTATGAATGATGGTTGCATGTGAGAAAAAAAAAATTGAACATCTAGGTGAGTTCTATAAGAAGTTGGAGATTCTCTTGGATGTAGAGTAATCCACAGACTTGCCAGGAGGGCAACAAGAGGATAAAAATGGATACTAAAGGCCATGAACATGGTTGGAGAGAAGGAAACAAGCAGAAAAACTAGCCAGATATGGATAAGGAGCTCATAGAGATAAGAGAGAGAATGGAGCAGTTGACATTGAAGGCACAACAGGAGGCAAAGGTACACTGGAGATACAAATGGCCTATGAACATGAAGGTAAAATGGATTGTTCAAAATTTGTTGGCCAGAAGGAAACAACAAGAGTTGAGGAGGTGGCTAAGGGAAGTTTAAAACCTCAGTGAAATAGAGGAGGAAGTGGTTTACATATATGAACCAAAAGTTGGGAGAACCCTCAATGATGAAGAAAGGAGATCAAATAAAGGTATCATAAACTGCCAGGAGGGTAGAGGTGAATTTTCAAATTACCAAGTGGGCAATGAGATGAGATCAACGGAGGATCCCATTGACTGTCAGGAGGGTAGCATTGAAAATTCATATTGCCAGGTGGGAAATGAGATGAGATCAATAGTGGATCTCATAGACTTCCAGGAGGAAAGTGATAAAAATTCATATTTCCAGGTGGGCAATGAGATGATATCAATTGATCTCATAAACTGCTAGAAGGGAAGAAGAGAAATCCCATATTTCTAGGTGGGAAAGGGAGAATAGAGGAGACTATCTGAAAGTCTCGTGAACTTAGCTGAGAGTTCATATCAACAAGGAGAGATGATGGAGGGGGACCATAAATGCATTATGATCATTGGGGGAATCAAAATATTCCTTCCAAATAGTCCAGTAGAAGCTAGTACAAGTGTTTCACATGAGAAGGTGATGCAACAAGAATCCAAGAAAGAGGCCATGGGGCTAAATGATTTTAAATACAACTTTGTATGTGATGCAGGTGCAACAGAGGAAGGAAAACTAGTTGTGACTGTCATGATGAAGGACCATATATTAGAATCTTTCCAAGGAGAAGAGGAAGAGGACAAGACAATTGATATGCTCACTCAGTGGCAGATGGAGTTGAAGATGTTGGAGGATTGGTTGGAAAATATAGAACCAGAATGTGGTTTCCAGGAGACATTCATACATATTGTAGGAGAAGAGAATTCAATAGAATTTCTCAAACATTTTATCCCAGGAGACGAACAGAAGATGACTGTAGCACTGGATCCTGCAGTAGAATATGAAGCATACAACATAGATTTTGTTGAGTTTTATGAGGAACTGTAATCCCTAGAGAGAAGGGTGATAATGAAGAGAAAGCACATCCAACAGGTCAAGTTGGAAACTGGCAAAGGAGCATACCAACTTGAGGAGCAGCTGGAGGAAGTTGGAGTTGAACCAACACATGAGGATATGACATGAGATAATTTGTCAGAGGGGGAAGATGAGAACTAGCTCAGTGATGAGACCACAGAACTAGAATTTGAAGCAAGGTGGAAATCTAAGGCCACATGATATGGAGAATACAACATGGGGGGTCAAGTTGATTTACCAATTGACAAGGAAGAAGAGTTGCAACAAGCCAGTATGAAAATAAGAAGCCAACCGGTTGAACAACTAGAAGAGGTGATTGAATAAATCAGGAGGTTGATGGTGATGTTAGGAGTAGAAGCAATCAACAAAGAGAATTTGAGTAGAAAGAATCCTAGAAGAGTAGCAGGGAAGACACAACAACAAAAACAACATAGCAGAGGAGAAAGAGGACCCCTCTAGAAGAAAGTTTGGGATCTAGGGGGATTTCAACACTGGGACAGAGGAGCTCATGATTTTCCCAACAGTGGAGTATGATGTAGGAGCATTGCTCCACCTCAGCAACGTGCCAACATTACAACACATTTGTGCGCATTCAAGAGAGAGATAGACACCAACCCTCCCATTTTTAAATTTGAAATATGATCGTATAGGGATTAATGCTGTAAGCTTGACTGAAAACCAAGCCATTCATTTGTATAGGTAGAAGATGAGGTCACCCTTAATGGATGATAGGATTATGTCTCTAGATTAAATTCAAACTAGATGGACACTAAAAAAACTTCAATGTAATAGATGAGGTTAGGTGAAGAGAGGATATGGTAAGCCCTAATATTGGCTCACTACCCATTAATTGGGGCATATTATATTAGTAATTTTATTTTATTTATGTCGGTTTTAGGCCATTAGTTGTAATTATACCTCCTAGTCTCCTATATATACCAAGGAGACATTTTCATTTTGAATCATCTTGTACTTGAACATTTAAGTGGGGTAAAAGGAGGTTTCCCCCTCGAAGAAGCTTATTATCTGAAATTGTATCTTTTTCAAGGCGTTGAGTACTCTTTCTGAGATTTTTCTATGCTATATTGGTATTTGGTTCTTAACATATGGTATCAGAGCTCAAGGTCTTGGGGTTTTGCTGCTACATTTGAGACACCTTGGAACTTTCGCCATAATGTTTTTTCTACAACATTTCAGAAGAAATAGCTTGGAGGATATTTATTAGATTGATCAAGGTACGTTGGGTTCAAAATTTAGCTCCTGAGGCCTTATACTTTATGAGATATAGCTCGTACAAGATAGGGTTCTGGAATCATCTTGAAATGAGTCATTGCGACATTTTCTCTATAAAAACTTTTTCGTAATGTTTCTGACCCTGAAATTTGGAGGATATTTATAGAAATTAGTAAGGTATTTGTGGTACAAATTTCAGCTTCTGGTTCATCTTAATTTTGTATATACACCCTATGTAAGATAGGGTATCTGACTAGTCCTATTGACTAGTCCCAAGAAGGTGTTCCAGGTAAAACAATCATAACTTCTTTGTAGAATATCCAAATTGAGTGGAACTAGTTTCAGTGGATTGTGGCAGCAATGCCACCAAATTGATTAGGTTCTAAATATAAAGAAGCAATTTTTACCTTTTGTGTATGGTATCAATGGCTTTGTTCTCACAAATCACTCGTCACTTGGAAAATTTTCACAGAAGAAATGATAGCACACTATGAGGATACAAGGAGCAATACCTTATTTAGCCAATTGATAAATCTCAAGGAAAAGGGTTCAGTTATCGAGCACATTGAGAACTCCCAACTAAAACAAAAGGTACTATTGGAATTGCACACCTCTCCAGTAGGAGGGCGCTTGGGATTTTTGAAAACCTATCATAGAGTCAGGAAGGATTTTTTTTGGGATGGCCTTAAAACTAATGTTCAAAGGTTTGTGGAAGAATGTTTGGTGTGACAACAAAATAAGGTGGAAACAATTAAGACCCCTGGTCTTTTACAACCATTATCCATCCCAAGTTAGCATCGGGAGGAGGTTTCCATGGATTTCATCAAAGGGTTACCAAATTATGAAGGAAAGAGTGTCATCATGGTGATTATTGATAGACTGACCAAGTATGCACACTTGTGTGCACTCTCTCATCCTTTCAAAGCTAGTATAGTTGCCACCGCATTCATGGAGACAGCTCAAAAGCTACATGGCATCCCAAAGATTATTGTAAGTGACAGAGATCCCATCTTCACTCGACATTTTTGGACAGAATTATTTTCTTGTTTGGGTACTCAATTGGCTCATAGATCATCCTATCATCCTCAATCTGATGGAAAAACCGAGATAGTGAACAAATGTCTGGAAGGCTACCTTCGTTTCTTTGTCTTTGATAAACAAAGACAATGGTTCAAATGGTTACCCTTGACAGAATGGTGGTATAACACTTCCTTTCATACTACAACAAAAATGACACCATTTATGGCACTTTATGGATACCGCCCTCCTTCCATCACTTCTTCTCTAAAATAAAAATCTAAGGTTCAAGCAGTGGAAGATCACATCAAGAATCAACAACAAGTTATCCAAATCTTAAAGGACAACCTGACCATGGCACATAATCGCATGAAACAACAAGCATATCAACATCGTAGTGAAAGAAGTTTTGAAGTAGGGGATTGGGTGTTTTTAAGACTACAACCATACAAACAAATGCCCCTCAATCAAGCCAAGAAGGATAATAAATTATCACCAAATTACTATGGCCCTTATAAGGTGTTGCAAAAGATTGGTACTATGGCATGCAAATTAGAGCATCCTGCATCTTCACGAGTAAACCTAGTTTTCAATGTTTCATGCTTAAAGAAGGTTATAGGCGACAATATCCCTATTCAAACTATATTGCCAGAACTTTAAAAGGAAGGAAAAATCATATTGGAACCTGAAGCCATCACTGACACAAGAATTCGCCAGCTGAGGAATAGATCCATTTTAGAGTATCTCATTAAATGGAGGAAACTATTGGCTGAAGATTCCACTTGGGAAGATGAGTCTTTTATACAGAAGCATACAAATTTACTCAAGCATTGTGGAAAACACTTGTCTCAAGGGGAGGGGCATGTTAAGCCCTAATATTGGCTCATTACCCCTTAATTGGGGCATATTATATTAGTAATGTTATTTTATTTATGTCGGCTTTAGGCTATTAGTTGTAATTATACCTCCTAGTCTCCTATANTCAAGGGGAGGGGCATGTTAAGCCCTAATATTGGCTCATTACCCCTTAATTGGGGCATATTATATTAGTAATGTTATTTTATTTATGTCGGCTTTAGGCTATTAGTTGTAATTATACCTCCTAGTCTCCTATATATGCCAAGGAGACATTTTCATTTTGAATCATATTGTACTTGAACATTTAAGTGGGGTATAAGGAGGTTGCCCCCTCGAAGATGCTTATTATCTGAAATTGTATCTTTTTCAAGGCGTTGAGTACTTTTTCTGAGATTTTTCTATGCTATATTGGTATTTGGTTCTTAACAGGATAAGCCTGTAGAGCCATTCTTTTGTAAAGAGTGTTGGCATGTTTTACAGGCAGCGTATGCTTGTCATTGATGGAAAGTACAACAATGATGATGTCTTCAGTACAGGTATAATGTGCCAGGTAGGCACCATAAGTATTTTGGGGAGACGCAGCAGAGCAAGCTTGTGAAGACCAGAAGAGATAGTGCAGAGGTGCACACAGAGTGCAAGAGTGTGCTTGTTTATTTGAATGCAAATAGGCAGGCAAGGAATATCAATAGCGATGATGGCATAGAAAGATCAGAATCATAAAATCCATTTCATAGTTTCGGATACTGGGAGTTTGAGGATTCAAGAGTCGAGACTCTTCATCACAGGAGTCGTGAAGTTGCGGAATGTGAAACGCTGAAATCCTGAAACAGGCACATCAACAAAGACTCCATTTCGGAGTTTTGGATACCGGGAGTTGGAGGAGTCAAGAGTCGAGACTCTTCATCACAGGAGTCCTGAAGTTTCCGAATGTGAAACGTCAAAATCCTGAAACAGGCACATGAACAAAGACTCCATTTCGGAGTTTCAGAAACCAAGAGTTGGAGGAGTCAAGAGTCGAGACTCTTCATCAAAGGAGTCCCGAAGTTGCAAAATGCGAAATGCCTAAATCTCGAATCAGGCACAATGAAGGCTCATGAATTTGTGAAATAATCATAGCCGTTGGATCGAGGTTTGATCTCAACCGTTAGATCTAGGAGGTGAATGTTGCATACCATGTCATAAATAATAGGTGGAAGACTACGTCAGTATTGACACATGGCTTGATCAGACAATGACAAGTGTCAATTTGATTGGGCATTTCAGGCCAATGGAAATCATGATTCTGAGTGACACATGGTAGCCACTCAGGTCACGACACGTCATCAAGTGATGCAAGAGTGAACTCACTCCAAGAGTTTTTATTTGGGAGTTTTAGCTTCATCACTCCCCCAAAGTCCCGAAGGCTGAAGTCCCGGGGCAGAGGATAGTCGTTCGATCACCACGGATCGTGGACCGTTGATCTGGACAGTGAAGTGCTTGTTTGATTGGAGAGTGGTCATATCTCGTGGTCAAATTGTCGAGAGATGGAGAGAAGATATTTTGAAGCCAAGCTCTATTTCAGAGATCGTGACATGGAGAGTCGAGACGACTCATCACAGAATCCCCAAAATGTGAAAGTGCAAAATATGTTTTTAAATAAGGTTGTGGTCACAACCAATGGTCACATCTGCGGAATATGGAGGAAGGAGCTAGTGCAAACAAGCTCCATTTTGGGTATCGCGACTTGGAGTGTCGAGACACTTCATCACAGGAAATCCAAAATATGGAATGCCAAAATGCCAAAATGCCTAAATGTCGATGTAGCCGGTGGTCATTGTCGGTGGTCACGTAAGTGGAAGGAGCTAGCATAGCTAGGCTCCATTTCAAGGTTCGCACTGTAAATGCTAGAAACCACTGATGGTTTCTGCTAGAGGACTCAAAGAGACTTCAGTGTGATCGCCAAAGAAGCTGAAGAGTCTCGAGGCATCTTGTAATGAAATGAAGGGTGTTCATATAGACTATTGACAGATGGACAATTGTTGGAGCCTGGAACTACAATAGAGGGAATGAGCTCAAATCTGACAGAGAAGATGAAGACTTTGAACTGCTGGAGAGGCTAAGGAATCTCAGCATAACACTCAGTGAGGATGAATGCATGGGTTTAACTACCAAAGAATCCAAAGAGTTGTGATGATGATTAGGCAGAGCACTCAACACGAGGAGAGCATGAAGAAGCATTGTGAATAGAGGATGCAGGAGATGCACAGAGAGAATAAAAATTATGAACAAAGAAGAGATGGGAGGGGTTGTTGAGAGTGATTCAGGTGTGTATAAGGAGGCAGAGTGCAGTAGTTGAAATTCATAGAAGGGACATGGCACACAGAGCATAAAGCACAACAGAAGAAAAGAACAAAGATGCATAACTGAGACAGTAAAATAAGGTTGAGGTGCACTTGTAGAGAAAATCAGAAGATCAGAAAGCACAAGAAGATGTAGGCAGAGGGACACTGAATCAGGAGAGCAGAGCAGCATACTAGAAAAATGATAAGCCTGGTAAGCCAATTACAACTATTGAATCATTTTAATAAGTTTCAGTAGAAAATATTTATATTCCAGGGTGGTAGGGAGGTGCTAGGAAGGACTGTTGTCCTCGGGTTCAAGTGGGTGATTGAACACAGGGAGTTGTAGCTTCCATCTGGTTGCAGCCAAAGAAACCAGGGTGGCAGGGTAGTGCAAGGGAGAACGATTGTTCTCTGTTATACAGGTTGGTGACTGTGTAACTGGAAGTTGGTGCTTCCATCCAGTTGGTGTTGGAACACGTAGGGAGTTGGTGCTTCCTTCTAGTGGGTGCTAGAGAAACCAGAGAGTTGGTGCTTCCTTCTAGTTGGTGCTAGAGAAAATAGAGAGTTGGTGCTCTCAGCAAGTTACAACTTGCAAAATAGAGGTTGTATCCTCACAATGATTTGGATCTCATATGTATGATAATGTACAGAATGTAAAGATTACTTATCATACCAAGAAGAAGAGGTTTTTACCCTTTATTGATTTCCTCAGGAAATATCTGTCTCTATATATTTCATATGTGTGACTGATGTCGAATGTTCTATTGCTTACCTCCCTTCATTATTGTGATTGTGATTAAGTGCTCTGCAAAGAGTTTAAAATAAGCATAATTTTTTAAGAATGGTAACAACTGATTCACCCCCCCTCTCAGTTGTCCAACAAATAAATATTTGTATCAGATTTCAAGGGAGAGGAAGTTTTAGAGTAGGAAGGAATAGAGGAATATTAGGAATTTCTTGGAGAGAGCTTAAGAGAGAGTTGAGACTCTGTTGTAGTCCAGCCTGCACATATTGTAATTAGATTTTCATATTAATGAAAAAGACAACAATTTTTCCTAAATATGATTGTTTATGTGTTTGTATGTTTCATGAATGTATACTGTAGGTGTATGATATGTTTCATCTACAGTAGGAAGATAAAATTATCTATGTTTGTTGAGTTTGAAATATCATTATGGATTCTTTAGTCTATGAAAGGAGTGCATAACAGAACATTGGAGGTTCTGTAGCCAGCGCAAGGAGTGCGCATATGAACTCTGTGGAGTTAGAAAATAATGTTCTAGGAGGGTGAACCAAAGTGATAACAACTCAAGGGAAACCTCAAGGTTGTTGAATACCTTAGAGGAGAAATTGTGCAGAGAAAGGAAATAGAGATAGAGTCACTGAGACCCCTATAGAGATATTTCAGGTGAGCATCAAGCAGGTGCAAGTGTGCACGAGGAGAACTCTATATTGAGTTAAAGGATAAGAGTATCAGATAAACATATTCGTAGAGTTACTGGATACTCAAGAGGAATACCTATGCAAGGAGTGCACCAGGCCAACACTTAGACAAGATGTTGAAAGAAGTCGTTCAAAGGCTCAGTCGAGCGCAAGGAGTGCACAGAGGTAAACTTATTCAAGTTTGAAATCTCAAGAGAGTGTTGAGTTTCCAAGAGGGCACCAGAGAAGTCCTTTGAAGGAAGAAGAAGGGTTGAGACCATTTAGAGTTCCGATCCTATTTAAAGTTCTAGAGAGACAATGCAAGGAGTGTGTGCAGAAGTGAACTTATTCCAAGATTCACAAGCTCGGGAGGAGTAGTGAAAATTTTCACACAGAGTGAAAGAATACGCCAGGGTCAAGGAAAATCTTCATTCTCAAAGCTCAGGGGGAAAAAAAGAGTCAAGACCCTCTCAACCAGTATCATAGGAGGAGGTTCAAAAACCAAAACCTTTGAACACTTAGAAAATTTTCCAATTATGGGAGAACAAAGAAGCTTAGGAGGAGGAGCGACAACAACCGTCAGATCAGATGTAGGAAGAGATATGGACCATCATATTAGGGTCCGGGAAGAAGGAGGAATGCGTGAGGAGAAGAAATGGATCCTATCCAGAGGATCTAAGTGTAAGGGATTTATAGTCATCCGATCTAGGTAAAGTGCACAGGCCTTAACCTTTTGTTTGCATAGGAGAGTGGACTTGTTGAATTCTCGAAGTTTCAAAATGAACAAGGACTGTCCATCATCAAGGTTGACAGGTGGCATAAGATCCATAACTATGGAGAAAGAGCACTTCAAAAATTTTTAAACCAAGTGAGAGTGAAATCTCCAAAGAGCCGAATTAGATCCTGGTCGTTGATTGCCGGGGGGGGTACATGTCAACAGACCTGAGGCTTTAGGAAAATTCACTTCTAAGATTTTAGATGAGTTGAAACTCCCGAAACCCGAAGTCCGAAGTGAATCTGGACGGTTATATATAAAGGGACATGTGGTGATGAATCGTGACCTTCAGGAGGAAGCAAAGGTGGAGTGTTGAAACTTCTGAAGCCTGAATAGCCGAAGTAGCTTGGGAACTCCGATATGTAGGAGGACACGTGTCAGCCGATTGTGTACTCCGGGTAAAAATATCCATGAAAAAGTGAGAATGGAGAAGTTGAGAGTTGAGATTTCCAAATTTCGAAGTCCTGAAGTGGGCTAGTGCCATCAATTTCAGGAGGACATGTGGCAGGAGATCTGTTATTGCAAAGAAAGTCACTCCGGAAAAAGTTGGAGGGTGTTGAACAAGAATTCCTGAAGGAGGAGAGAAAGAGTTCATCTAAGTCATCTGTCTTCTAAGGAAAGATGTCACCAAATATTCCACTTCAGAAGATATCCATTGTGAAGGAAGCAAGGTTTGAGAGTTGAAAACTCTAAAACCTGAATTGCGAAGAAAATCACGATCGTTGATTTGAAAGGGACACACATCGATAGATCGTAAGGATACGATAACGTGTGATCCAGAGAGAAGGAAGGAAAGAAGAGGTAGATTGTAGCCATTTATCAAGAGGCATCTCTCAAGATTGAATATCAATGGTCACGCTTGATTGCGGGGCTAGAAAGTGCTCTGACATTAAAAAATTAAGAATGGGCCGCAATTGAAACCACGATATTGGTAAAGGGATGCATGGCAGCTGGAGGTGAATTGAGGAAAGAAAGGCGGTGTGGTCTCAAACTAATTTTGGCCACTCTACAATCGCGTGTTTACATGAGGTCATAGCCTGAGGTCACATGTAGGAAGGGGCCTAACACAAGGAGCTAGTGCCTGCAAATTGAAAAGTGCTAAGAGAAATAGAGAAATGCTCCGTGGATTTCACAAGACCTGCGCCTTAGAAGAAAAGGGGGCTTGTACAAGTTATTTTCGGTTCAAGAAGGATCCCAAAGAGTCGATCTAATTCCTTGATGTGAACGATCCTAGACCAGAAGTTTGCGTAGCCCCGAGGGGAGAAGGGGGTTCTTCATCAACTGTCCTTAGGTTCCCTTTATCATCACAACAAGTAAATGCCTTATTATAACAATCTAGGATATCATGATTTTGGTCCAACCAATCCATACCAATTAGACATTCATAGGAACCTAAATGTAATATTTTCAAATATGCTCTGGTTCTTAGTCCATTCATGTCCATTGGACATGCCTTAACCATGTCATTAATTTTTGTTCTAGCTCTAGTAGAAAACTGAACCAACCAATATTTTCCATTCTTTCTTCTTGGAAAATACAATATTTCCACCATCTTAGGATATATATAACTATGAATAGATCGTGAATCAATTAAAATAACAATGGTTTGTTTGTTGATATTACCTTCCACTTGAATCATATGTGACTAGAACTCAACTTTCTTATTGTCTAGGGATGCATAGATCCTAGGTACATTTCTTCCCATGTCCTCCACTATATCAAATTGTTGTACATTGTGAACAATCCTCACTTTTTCACGTCTGCGAGGACAATATCTATACATATGATCTCCCCCACCACCCCAACATTGAATATGTGGTTGCCTTGTTCTTTTCCCCAAAGTCTCAATCATTCTAGGTTCTCTAGGAGTTGGTTGTCCCTGAGGATTATTTCTGAAGAATGGTGGCTTAGTCCCCTTCTTCCTCTATTCCATCTTTTTTATCTTCTTGTCTTCCCAAGTTTTTTGAAAATTTGGCCTTTCTTTATGTTGATCACAAAGGAATTTATCTCACCTTATGGTATCCTCCAATGTTTTGGGATCATCATATTGTATCTCATCAATGATGATTGATGGTAGTCCACTCAAGTACCTAAGAATATTAATTGGCTCTTCCTTGATGAAAGAAACATACTTTAGCAGTTCTAAAAACCTTCTTTCATATTCATCTATGGTCATTCTCCCAAGCTTGAGTTTGAATAAATCCTTCATTTTCTTTTCATAGTATCTCTTAGTCAAGTATTTATTTTAAAAATACTTCTTGAATTATTTCCAGGTAACATTTTTCTAATTAATTTGCACATGTACAAATTGGTCCCACCACATGGATGTCTTTCCCTTGAGCTGATAGATGGAAATTCTTCCCTCTTCATGTGAAGATTAATTATACAATTGAAAATACTTCTTCATGCCTAGAATCCATGTTTCAACATCTTCATCTTTCTTGTGCTCACCATCAAATGTAGGAGGCTTGATTTTGTTCACTTCTCCTTGTAGCTCATCCACCCTAGACCTCCTCTTATGCTTCCTGATAGGGGATGGAATTGAGCTAATATGTGCTCTCCTAGTGGAATTCCCTAGGGAGTGATGGTGATGTATTCAACACTTATTTCTCCTTATCCATATTCTTTTGTATTCTATCCAAGCTCTGCATTAACTTTATGTTGAAGTCTTCCCGCTACTCCTTGGATTTCATAAGTCTCTCATCATCAGCTTTATAACTTTGGACATCCTTCTACAAAATTTTAATGGTCTCCACCAAGTTCATGCTTTCTTCATTTCCTTCTCCAAGACCATTTGAGTTTGTACCTTCATTACCCATATTGACATACATCCCTCTGATATCATCATCTTGGCTATAATACTGCTATGTATCTTCCATCCCTATGAACTCTGTGTTGATCTTGTTATGATCTAAATGTTGTTAACTCTGCAAAATGTGCAACCAACATAACTTGCTAGTCTACTTGATTTATCAACTGCATGAAATTATGAACAATTATGATTCGGTATTGCATCACAATTATTTATTCTAATTTCCTTAGAAAAAGACTGTCCAGATCAATTTTCTGTGTGAACAATTTTATTATACTATTCAATACCTTTCCAACGCCTTCTTCCATGCTCAATTCTGAGTTTTGAGATGAAGGTTATAGTTATCTGAAATATTGACCATTTTGTGATGGCATTCCTTGTACAAGTGATCTTCTTCGGTAGTTGAATTTTCTCTTGGACCTTTGTTGGATCCTCTCTTAAGGTTCACAGGAATTTTTTATTTTCCCTCAAATGTCGATTTGTATAATTCAAAAAATCGTGGTCTCCTTCTTTAATCCCATTTCTATCTTAAAAATCAAATTTTCGAGCACTAGCCCCTTTACTTCGGCCCAAAATTCATGTGACCATGGGATAGAACTATGTGCTTACCAAAATGGATCGTATCCAGATCTTTGGGACTCCAAATCTCCAAAACTTTGGGCTTCATAGGTTTCTCCCTCTACACACTCCAAATCCCCTAAATGTCGAAGTGGAAAATCCTTGAACGAGTGCTTCTCTAAAGCTTCGCGACTCTGATGCTCCAGAGCGTCAAGACTCCGATGCTCTAGAGATTCAAGATTCGATATATTTTCCAACACAACACAATAGTCTCCCTAAACACTGAAGTGGTGAATCTCCTAAACTGGCACTTCTCTGGAGGTTTGGGAATCTGATGCTTCGGAGCTTCAGGCTTCAGAATATTTTCCAACACAACACAACATTCCCCTCGAACGCCGAAGTGGTGAACCCTCGAATGGAAACTTGTCCAAAGCTTCGTTAATCCAACACTCTGGAGCTTTGGGATCCAGAATATTTCTCAACACAACACCATAATTCACTTGAACACCAAATTGGTGAACTACTATGATGCTCTATGACTCTGGAGCTTCAGGCTTCGGAGGATTTCTCAACACAACACTCAACTTCCTCTGAATGCCAAAGTGGAAAATCCTTGAAGGGTTCAAGAATCAAGGGTCCATTCTTCCTGCTGAGATCTGTGGTCAATAGGAACTCCGAGACTTTGGGCTTCAGGAGTTCCTGTGACTCCAATGCACACTACCTCCAAACAGCTGAATGTTGATCTTGATATCGATGACTCTCACTCCTCCTGCAGCCAATGACTGGGATCCCCTCTGGAACTTTGGGCTTCAGTAGTTTTGAGGCCTCAATGCATGTTGCCTCCCAAATTTCTGAATGCTAAACTGGTGATGGGATGATATCTACAGTTCTCGTTTCCCTGTCAACAGATGGCTTGGATTGATTCTAGGCTTCATGGCTTCGAGACGTTTCATGCCAAAACACCTTCCACCCCCAATCCTATGGAGAGACGAAATTTTGAAGTAATTAAAATTTGCTAACACGTGTCCCTGACGACCAACTGTCTATATTTACTCTAGGGTTAGGGACTTCATCATATTTTCCTCTTGGAAGCATAAGAACTGATTTCTCTCAGAGTGCCAAACCTCCAAACTTTCGTGATATCTACAACTCACACTTGCCTCTACACAGATCTGATGATTGGGATCTGATATTCTCCACAATGCTTCTCCTCCTAGTCTTGTCTTGATTCGACAACCTAGATTTATCCTTGCCCAATCCAATGGATGGCACTTCTCCCTATCATCTATGACATGTATTCACTCTGGGACTTCAAAGCTTCAAGGATTTTTCCTCTTTCACAAAAAATGACTTAAAAAAACCGAAGCAACAAAGTTCGAAGGATTTTGAGGTTAAGCATATGCACTTCTTACCTTGATCCAATGGTTGTGCAGGGTCTAGAATTCTCTCGAACAGATCAAACGACCAAGATCTAATCTTATGGCCCAAATCAATGGTTGTTGTGGTTTCTTTCCTATGTTGTCTTTCTCGAACCGCTACGCCTCCTGATCTTTTGAACACAGTCCAATTATTCTCTTAGCTCCCTCTTGGCACCCATGGACACAATGTAACTTCAATTTTCTATGAAATTTCTCTTCAATTTAAACTTGATCAGGCCTTCCAGGATCAATGTTGAAAACTAGAGCTCTAATACCATATTGTAGCATCCCCAACCACCCCACCATTGGGCTATTCCATGTGAAATAAAATTTGAATTGTGTATAATATTTTAAAGCATACATAAACTATGTAAATACGTAATTTTATACAGGATAATAATAGAAATACACATGCAACATACACAGGAAAAACCCATAAGAAAAAATGCATAAATAAAATTGCAACATGTCATTTAACACACAATTGACACTTATCTTGGATAGAAATACCACCAATTGTGTCCAGACCTTCAACTATCCTCCTAGCCTTAGACCATGTTGCTCACTAGTCTCAACATTTGGTCACCCCTAATATGGGACTAAACTCCACTTGGGAAAAGGAATTATTAACTAGGATGAGTTATCTCAGACAACAGGACAAACTCTCACACAAGTGCCAACTCAATTTGATAGCCTACAGTCCCTCATTCCCCACATGCATGTCCCACCCCAAGAAATATGCCCCTTCTCTGCTCAACAATCGATCGGCTGCCCCATTTCCTTTCCAAGGATTCAACAATAGGCTAGACAAAAAGTCTCAGAGCTCTGTAACTATAGTTTGGCACCTTTGGGAAAACAATTCCCAACAATTCTCTCACCGAGAGAGAATTGTTCATGGTCCTGAAAACCCACCTCTTCAGTATCCCACAAGCCTGATAACCCGATTCTTCAATCCATCTCCTAAGATAACCAGGTATAGGTACAGTGTTCGCTTGGGTAAGGTACAGGTGCATTGTTCATGACAAAGAGGTACGATGGACAAATGAAAATCTATGAGCCCTAGAGAAATGGAGAAATGATGGAATGAATGGAAAATTCACTAATTCCAAGATTTTTGTATGCATGTTCCCAATTTGAGACTTGTCCTATTGAGAGAAACTTTGGCCCACTTGTCCCCATCCTTAGAACTTAGGACAAAATAATTATCCATATTTTATACTTTGAGGAATATTAATATAATATTCCTTTTTAGTTTAAGCTCCCTATCTTGGCCCCTTATCCTAAAAAATTATCCCCCTTTCCCTAACTAGTGGAGTTCAATACCCCATACTCTTTTACCTATTTGGTCTACACACAACGATGTATTTTTCATTAATATTTTCATTTGAATACATTTACATTTATATCATAGATATACTTTTTCTTTCTGCATCCCGGCTCACCATCCTATGTACAATTGTATTTACATTTACAATTGGGGTTTGACCTAGGGGTATTACACTGGTACTATAACAGTGCATGTACATTTTGGAAAATCCATGAAATTTTGAGTTGTTGAAGGTACTAGGTTCTCAAAGTATGAAAGAAAGCTCCCAGGAAGGTCTGTAGTGATCATGTACATTAGATGTATCTATTGGTTCAAAAGGTATGCCTTATTTTTATGAGTAGTTGGATATTTTTGTCTACATGAGATATGGTTGTGGGGGTTTAAGGATTTTCCCTAGGGAGGCTATTGGTTGTATGGAACTTACTATATAATTCATATCTACATAAATATTGTGCTAATATATCTGATATTTATCATTGGTACATCTTGTTAGTGTTGAGGCATATCTTGCATTTCTTGGTACATGGTTGAGGGATTTTGTGGTACATGGTTGAGGTACTTTTATTATGAAGGGTTTGTGAAGTTGTTTGTGAAGTTTGAGGCTACCTAGAAATGAGGGTTTGATGTCTAGCTCAGGTGAGGGTTATTACACTTGATCATGATTGTACACACATGCATGGCACATGACTAGAGAGATATATATGCACTTTCTTAAGATATGTATAAGATGATGTATGCATAGGGAACAACTACATATAATACAGAATGACAGGTTGCAAGTTGATGTGGTAGAGGCAACAAAGTGTTTTAAGTTTCATAAAAGGTGAAAACACTATCTTTTAAAAGGTGTACACATGATGTAGTATAGACAAGCCCCTTACATATGCAGGTTGCAGTATAGATAGGGCACGTACAAATGTGAGTTGTAGTATATATAGGTTATGTACCTATTGGTGTTTGTTGGTATAGGTTGAATTCTGGTACAACATTGATTGCAGGCTATTGGTACAAGTTGGTGACAGGTTTTTGGCACAAATTGATATAGGTTTACAATGGTATATCTCACAGTGACACTGTGGCATTGGTTTCATCATTTCACTTGTATTTCAGGGTGGTTGGATGGGGAAAGGATAGGTGGTTTTATCCACCTTTCGGTTGTAGCTAGAGAACGTAGGGGGTTGTAGCCTCCTTTTGGTTGTAACTAGAGAATTAGGGAGTTACAACTTCCCTCAGGTTGTAGCCTGAAAATATAGGGGGTTGAAGCCTCTTTCCAGTTCCATCTAGAGAAAAAAGGAAGTTCGTGCTTCCAATGAATGTAACTCTTAAAGAAATATAAGAACAAGCATTATGTGGTTTTCTCTTGCATTGGGTTTCCACGTGAAAATACGGGTGTATTGTGTATGTGTATGATTTTTCATTGTTCATGGTTTATTTACTCTACACTTGTTTAATGATAATGGTATATTGATCATAAAGATAAATAACACTTACATATTGTGGTTAAAAGGATTTAATTGATCTATTACTAATTCACCCCCCCTCTTAGTAATCCAACAATTGGTATCAGAGTAGGTTCCTTCAGGAATTAGTTTAACCACTGGAAGGTAGATCATGGAGAGAAACAATATGTATAAAAATGGAATACCACAGTTTGATGGACACAATTATGCATTCTAGAGTAGAAGGATGAAAACATATATACATGCATATTGATTAAAGGTTTGGCAATCATTAGTAGATGGATAGAAAGAACCTGTCATTCCTCCAACAAATGAAAATGGAACGAAGCTCAGTTTAAATATTTGGAAAGCCAAAAATGTTATCCTAAATGCTTTGGTTGATTCCGTATATGTCAAAGTTATGCATCGCAACTCAACAAAGGATATTTGAGACAAATTTTATAATTTTTATGAAGGAGACACAAAATTCAAGGAAACAAAGCTTCAAACTTACAACGATCAATTTGAACAGTTGAAGATGAAAAAAGATGAAAATATTGCAACCTACTTTTTATGAGATGATGAAATAGTGAATACAATCACAGGTTTGGGAGAAGAAGTTAAGGAATATATAATTGTTCAAAAAGTGATAAGATCTCTTCCAATGATATTTGATCACAATATCTCAGCATTAGAATAAAGAACAGATATGGACTTGATAAGCATGGATGAGAGACATGGAATATTCAAAACCTATGAAATGAGAACCGAACAGGAGAATCTAGTCAAAAAAAACAACATTCAAAGCATCAAAGAAGTCAAAACAAAAGGTAAAGGAAAAGGTAAAGTCAGAGAGAAACAGCAATGACATATTAGAAGATGATGAAGAAGTAGCCAACTTCGTCGAAAGGATGAAAAAGGGATCCAACAACTAATACAAAGGTAAGATTCCATTGATTTTTTTTAATTGTGATGGTATTGGTCATTTTTCTAACAACTGTCCCCATAAGAAAAATAAAATAAATTAATATGATGATTCAAATAGAAAACAAATGTACAAAGGAAAAATCATCAAAAATATTTTTTTCAATAAAAGCCTTTGCACAAAATAAGAAAACCCCTCATTAGATGAAGATGAAGATAGTGAAATCGAGAAATAAATGGTTATATTCATGGAAATAGAAAATTATGATGAAGAAGGCATCAAATAATAATATGAAGAGGCAGAAGTTGACTACAGAGAAGAGCTATGGAGTTCTATAGAATTTATAAAAAGAGAAAACAAGAAAAACAAGTCATTGTAAGGAGAACTAAAAAAGAAAAGAGGAAACTCAAAATTCCAACTCTGAGGAACTAGAGCAAATGATCACTAAATTAAAAATTCAAGTTGAGTAAGACAAAAGAATTGAATAAGGACTCAAAGAACGGTTAGAATAAAGAGATAATATCATTGAAAATTTGGAAGTAGATATTGTCACATTGAAAAAATATCTTCAAAAGAAAAGCATGCATAACAATTCAAAATTTTTGGATGATATTATTAGCAGTCAAAGGACAAATCATGAAAATTTAGGGCCTAGATAAAATAATACATAAAATGGATCAATCTCCAAACAACATATTAAGAAACACAACCAAGGATCTATGCAGAGACAGTAAGTGGAGACAATAAGTTTTACAAGGAAGATCACATAGACACTCCTCCACCTAGAATATTCATATTTCAGAATCAACTATAGTTAGAAACAAGAAGGCCTCAAGAAGTAGAAGGATTCAGAAGAGTAAATAATTTTAGAATATCTTCAACTCCTAGGTATTGAAATATATTCTTTGGTTTATTTACTCATGTAACAATTTTGGACATAAAGATGTGAATAGCAGAGAAAATAACAGAAACAGAAACACCTATGAAAGTCATGCACAAAAATGGTTATCCAATAAGGCCTAGTGAAACACAAAGAATAAGCTACAACAGGTTTTAATCCTTGAGAAATGAAGTGGAATGATACAAGTGAAAAAACTTTGGACACATGGCCAAAGATTGTAGAATGACAAAACCTCCTAGAGAATCACAACTTAATAACAACCGTCACAAACAAGAACCTCAACAAAGAATATGGATAAGAAAGTAGAATCAATATAAAAATGAAGAATGCACACTCTCTCTATAAGCTAAACAAAAGAAACATGGTTGGTATGTTGATAGTGGCTGCTCAAAGAACATGACAGGTGATGAAGACAATTTTCTAACCTTAAGAAAGGA